>BHFT01054576.1:0-14578 GCA_004320025.1 Laticauda laticaudata
GTGTCCTTTTTGCATACTTTTTGCATCCGTCGGCCAGTGTGACCTAGCCTTAAGTTTGTAGAACTGTTGGATGCTCACGTTACAACTTGCAATTGTCTTAGTTTTAATAGACCCTCAATACCGGCATTTGCCATTCTTCCTATTCCCAGAGTATATTTCAGCTACTCTGAAAATGTTCTATTCCACCAGTTGCTGACAAGGGTGATCTGATATCTCAAAAGTGCCAGGAAAACTCCATCCTAATGTGTTAGAAACTAACTTCAAGTAACAGTCTGAAATGATTGTTCTGTTTATTTCTTTGAAATGACCCATTTCTAGTAGGACACTATGTTGTAGATAAGGTTGGTTGCTGATGCATCAAAAAAGCAAAAGAGAAAAACAGTAATAGATGAAGCTAGCCATCTCAGAGTAGGAGGAATAGAAAATTCTTCCAGTTAAATTGCAGATGTAGTCTCTAAGGTTTGAGTTATTAATTTTATGAAACTTCGTAATGTGTTAAGCAATTTAGAGACTAATCTACCAAAACAGCATCTGAATGAGGCATCTGAGAAGCAATCCTGACCCAACAGGTTCTTCTAGAAAACAAATGAGATTCCATTATGAGAGACCCAAACCACTAGACTCTTGAACAAGAATAGACTTGGCTAAATGTCTATGCAGATACTCAGGCATTCAGATCATGGTTGTCCCAAAGGTGCTGTTTCAAGACAACTGAATTTTCTTTTTTTCCCTTTGAAGATGTTTCCCTGCTCATCCAAGAAGCTTCTTCAGCTCTGACTAAATGGTGGAAAATGGAAGAATTTATTCCAGATAAATATGACTCGATGATTGCAAGGAATATAAAAGCCTTCAAGGAAAAAAAGAAAGCCCAGTTGCATTTTGAAAAAGCATCATTGGGATAGACCTATACTTACCTCAAACCCCTTACTACAGGGATGTCAAACTGGTGGTCTGCAGGCTGGATGTGTCACGTGTGGGCCACGCCCACCCCAGCTCTACAAAGGGGAAAAATATTGCAAAATGTCACATAACGGCAATGTGACCCCATGACAACCATGCCTTACAACTATCTTCCTAAAGCCCCTGTCACACTGCACCAACGGATGCAAAGAGGATGTAAAACGGACAAAAAAACTTGCCATCCATTGGTTACTTCCCATCCATTATTTAATGTATGACTCACTGCCTACCGTCTTTTGACTTACCTCTCTTTCCGTACAGCATCCGTTTATTGACGTTTCATACCCTCGAAAGTTGTCAGCTAGCTGCCAAAATAATTTATGCGCAGAAGATAAAGATCCATTCGTCCGCTAAGCATCCAACTACACATCTTGTTAGCATCCGTTATGCATTGCTCGTATATCCACTAGGCAATCGTGCGCATCGCGAACTCCGATCCGCCGGTATCAAGAGGAACGGAACGGATGCAGAAAAATAAATAGATGCAGGAACGATGCAGAATGATGCAAGTGAAAGCAAAAGCATTTAAAAGAAGAAAAGTTCGCAGAGGACCTATCTCGGATATTAAGGATGTACAGGATGCCTGAGGATGCCTAGAGATGCAAGATGAAACGGACACCTATATTGCCTATAAAAGTGCAGAGAACTCGTACTGCGATCTCACTTTCAGACGCAGCAGCCTGCTGTGCAAACTCTGCAACTCTTAATCTGACTCTTGCTCTTCCACAGCATCCATCCTGTCAACTGGATGTAACACATCCTTTTGGTAGCACCATCACATCGTCTGCAACAGTGCGAAGCCATCTTACGGCTCTGTGAACTCTACTTCGGGAGAAAAGGAGCGGCCAAGAAGCGTCAGGTCCCAAGATGTGGATAGGAAAGGAGCAGAGTCGCACGGCTGTACAACAAGTGATGGTGGAGCTCAGAACGAACAAACACTCGTGCATTCCAGAACTCATGCTCCAGCCATGTTTGACGAATTGTGCAGCGGCTGACACCCAGGTTGACCAAAGGCAAACACAACTTCGGCCAGCCTGACCTGGCTTGTGCGAGTGGCACTGACCCTTGCCACCTGGCCTCAGGACACCTACAGGAGCAATGCAGTACGGCTGAGAGGGTGCACACACAACACCATCAGCATTGTGGTCAGAGAAGTGTGCAGCCATCATCGAAGATACCTGGAGAGACTCCTCCATGCCGCCTCCATGCATGAAATGGAAGAAAAGTTGCAGAGAGCAGTGGTACAGAGGTGGAACATTCCCCCACCCAGTCTGGAGCCATAGATGGTGAAGCACGTGCGCTGCAAAGCCCACCAAGCGGGCTCCACTTATTCAACTACAAGGGGCTTTTACAGCACGTCCTCTTTTGCATGGTCGATGCTGACTACAAGTTCATTAACATCAAGCTTAGCAAAGTCAGCGGCTCAGTTCAGATGCCCAGTATACCAAACGCCCAGACCTCAAGGCAGGGCTGAAAGACCTCAAGGCTTTCCAGATCAACCCCCTGCCAACGACACGCAAGATGTCCTAACTTCATCGTGGGGGATGACGCCTCTCCCTCAGAAACCTACCTCATAGAAGCCCTACACTTCCAGACTCCTCTCCGTGAAGAGAGATCTTCAACACAGGCCTGTCCAGGGCAAGGCGGGTGGTGGAGAAGCCTTTGCTCCTTGGCCAACAGTTCACAGGTACTTCTCCACCATGCAGTACGCCCAGAGACCGAGGAGGATGATCGTGGAAGCTTGCTGAATCCTGCACAATCTCATGTGCACCTCACCAGTCTTGCAAACAGGCTCGTGACCTCCAACAAGGCAATGGGGACATGGACCTGGCTGAATGGAGGCAAGGGCGAAACTGATAGAACTGAGGATGTGCAAGGCCCCAACAGACCTCACTGAAGGAAGAAGCAGCCAACCTCCTGAGACACTGTGCAACTCCCCAGCTGGAGCAGTGGAGGGCAAACAGTGATATAGATGATAATGGTGCTTCTTTAGCCTGTCTCATCACACGGATGAGATTGGTCATGATGTTGGGTGGGCCTACAATGAACAGGGCGTTTAATAAAGAGTTGTGTTTGTTTGACATGTTGGATGATTGATTACATTATTATTGATCATATACCAATAGGTTGGCACCAGGGAGGGTGGACCATACCAGTCCCACTATGCTTCAGCTGGAGGTATCTATCATCTGTATCCTTACCCTTCCCACACAAGTACCCATCCCGAAGGTATCCCTGCCCATCCCACTGCCCTTAATACTCTAACCCATCCCACAAGCATGCAAAGTTAAACCATTTCTAAAAGATCCCACAGTACTTTATTAAAAAAGAAATGAAGCAAGTGTGTGAATCAAAGATAATCTTTATTTGAACAACAAGCTGTAAAAGAAAAATACCAATTCAAGTGTCCAAATAACTCTACAGTAGCAGCCTATACCCAGTCTCTGCACTCTATTGGTCACTCGGAGGTGTGCCAGTCTCAGGGAATGAAGGTCAGTGCGAGTGGGTCGTGCTGGAGTGCTGTGTGAACACCACTGGTGCCTGCCCCGAGAGGACAACAGGGCGGTCTTGTGTTGAGAAAGCTCTCAGACAGCTGGCTCAGACCCGTGATGCTGAGAGTCCTTCCTCCATGCATGGGGTGTCAGCCCCAGTATGATGACAGATGAACTGAGCCCAGGCTTGGCTGTGGGGTGGAAAAGTAGTTAGTCGGCTGTCGGTCCTGTAGCTGGGGTAAGGACCTGCTGGTGGCATTGGGCGGTGGTCTGGCAGTCGGCTGGGAATCAGTGGCCAGTGCGAAACCAGTGCAACGGTGCCCGAACTCTGATGCCTGGACTGCAAGGCTGCTCCTGTGCTGCTACCTCCTGGTAGCCATAGCCTGGTAGGATGGGCCTGTGGGAAAGCCTTTGTATGGGAGGACATCACCTGGGGTGGAGAGCAGAGAACTGGACTGGGTGGGAGCAGGTTCTCTGGGTCTGGAGGGTTGTGAAGAGCCTCATGATCCGCTCCTTCACCAGCTTACTGTGGTTCCGTCATTTCTTTGAGGGTCTGGTTGACATAGTGAGAAGGCTTGCGGTTGGAGGATGAGATTGGTGTAGGACCGCCATGAGAGAGGAGATCTATCTGGTGCGGATGGTGTCCTGATCTCCAGCAGGACAGTGTGGCTCTGCCCTCCTGCTGTCTGGCCTCCTGCGTTCTGATGGCAGTGGAAGCTAGGGGGGGGTGGATTGTCGGCTACACTGGTGGTGGAACTCGATGTCTCCTTTATCCCACGCACAAGGGTATCCTCACGCGCTCCACCAGGGTTCAATGCTTCCGCTGTTTCTCCCCGTGCGCACGCTCACAGAAAATCTGCCCTGGAGATAGGAGCATGACTCATCGGCCTAGAAGTTATGGGTTCACAGGTGCGGAAGAGAGAGGGTAGACAGAGGGGCCTCCTAGTGCTCCTTGGGTGGTGTGGATCTCACCCCAGGAACTGCACCTGGCCATACGAGTTCTCTGTGCGTCAGCCTTAATGTGCCTGCCCAGATCTCTTGAGGTCAGCTTCCCGCGTCAGGGGTGCATGCATATGTTTTCCAACCAGCCGAGGAGCAAACCTCCGAAGTGTAACCATACTCTCTCGCCCTCTCTCAAGCAGCTGCTATCCTTTGGTGTCCTGTAACGCCGTGTCGTACCTCCGCACAGAGAGTCTTCTACTTCTCACCCATCCACATCCTATTCCTCGTGCTTCCTCTCAATGAATATTGCCTCCTTCCCGTCCGCTTATATTGCCTTCTTTCTCCCTTTAGGGCAGAACAGTATGGGCCCATCATTCAGAGGGCTCCCAAGGTGTTAAGGTGTGCTCCCTCACTACCACCAGAGCAGCATGCGATCATGCATCATATTACATCACCAGCAGGATATTAATGCAGCTCAGCAGCAGCTAGCGCAGGATAGCAGACCAGATCCAGCAGCAGCAGAGTAATTCTACCAGAGAGCCCAGCAGCGCACACCAATGCCAGAGCATGAGCAGGACCAGGAGCACAAGCAAGGACCAGCGACATCGATGGACACCAGACCAGGAGCACGAGACAGGCAGTGACACGCAAGCCAGAGAGAGTGATGCGAAGCCAGGCACAGCCAGGGAGCCAGAGCAGGAGCCAGCAGGATTGAGCCGATAAGCTTTCAGCAGAGTATATGCAGGAGAAAGCATACCGCAGGAGCAGCTTTCGCAAGTAATCACAGACATGGCAATGAGCCGCCAGAAGCAGCTTCCAGTCGAGTAAGCACACGAGCAGAAGCAACCACTGCTCAGGTGAGCACCTCAGCAGAGAGTAAGCACGAGCGAGCACACCGGCAAGAAGTCAGCATCAATCAGTCCTCCCGAAGCAGAAGACAGCAGAAGCCCCAGCAGAAAGCCCAGCAAAGCCAAGTCAGGGCTAGGGGGCTGGAGGGCCCTGTCCACATTATACCAGATCGCAGGTAAAGACATAGAACTATCGCATATACTACTCATAGTTATATATGCTAGGCTACAGCTGCAGCTGCGACAAACCAACAGTTGACAGGGGAAGCCTCACCAGGCTGCAAGGAAGCTGCGTAAGCCAGGCAAAGCCAGCAAGGTCCTTCAAACAGCAGCACCAAGCTGGCAGGCAGACTTGGTCTGCCAGCGAGCGGAACGAGGCCTGGCAGCAAGTCTGCAGGCAGCAGACGAGCAAGCCATTGGCAGGAGCTCCAAGAGCTTGGAAGGCAGGCTGCAGAGGCTCGCAGCAAAGGACTCAGCAGGCATCAGCAGGCAGGCAAGACTCAGATGTATCCTGCAAGCAGTCTTCCTCCGAAATGCTGCCACATTGCAAGAACTGCCTTCCCTTTATATCCGCGTGCTTGCTACAATGCATCCCCCCCGACTCGCAATATCCATAGCATCCAGTTCGCAATCCGTCGTGCAATCCAACCTGAGGCTTCCGCTGTGCATCCGACTTCATTACCGCTTGCATCCACCTCCAATCCGCTTACACTTCGTTCCAGGCCGCTTGACTAGGCCCCAGGAACCCTGCGATTGCACATTCCGCTCCAATCCGCTGGCTTTCCGTTCGCATCCCGCTCCCCACCTCGTACCTTCATTCCTCCCCCGTCCATGTATATATACCGCTCCCTATAGAATAGATTTTATGCCCCTTTGAGAGCGGATAAAGATGATAACAACGGATGGAACATTTTGCTCATCCGTTGTGTCCGTTTTGCATCCGTTGGGCAGTGTGACAGGGCCTTAAATGGTTTAAATTTTTAATATGACCAGTATAAAATTGACCTCCAATCTAGACACAAAGTCATTGATTTATAAACACATGCATGCATGCCCCTGGTAAACACCTTTTTAATTTTGGAGAGTCTTTAAGAGGTTTTCTGCCTTTGCTGCTAATGCTGTGTTTTAGGTAGCTGATCTCAGCATTAGTCTTAGATTCTTTGTTCCTGGGCTACCTGATTTGCCCTTGTTACCTTCAACAGCTATTTTAAAGTGTTGTCCTTTGATGTCCAAACCTCTCTTATGCTAGGAAAAACATGGCAACATACTGATTCAAAGAAATCAGTTGAGGATCTGGGTTGCACAAAGCAAGGAAAAAAAACCAACAAGGAGAAACTTGCTTTGAATTGGCCATCATGGAAGCCCAGTATTTATATTATTTTTAAAATTCCATTTTTCCTTTCTGGAAACGATCAAGTGCAATGAAGGAGTATCTTCCATCATTCAAAAGAACTGTACCGTTCAAAGCAACATGAACAACACTGAGGCAGCCTGAAGGGCTGCTTTCTTTTCTTCTTGGAGTGAAGGTTTCTAAATGTAGAGTATGGAACTAATCATGGCTTCAAAGGGAGAAATTCTATAGTTTGGAAGCAACATGGGACAAAGCTCTCTCCTGGCAAATGAATCCTCTACCAGCAAATCTCTAACAAGTCTTTTCCAAATATTTTCAAATCTGGGTAAAGTTATGACCATACTTCCTGCAAAACTGGTAGTAGGTATAAATCTTCCAATATGGGAGAGAGAAAAAAGATGTCTGTATTTTCTTTATCTTTCAGTTAATAGATAAGTAAATTATCCTTTGACTATACTTAGGCATTTAACAACTTCATTGATAGGTCTGTTGTGTCTACATTGTTTTATTAGACTATAGAAGTGTTTGTCTCTTCTTCTGGATTTTGTTTTTACTTCCCAATATTGTCTAAGCTCGGTGATGTCCTGATGTTCTCCCATCTATGCTGTAATCAGTTCTGACCCCTACTTAGCTTTTCTGAGATCAGCCAAAGTTGGACAGGTTGATGCCATCTGCTGTGATGATTAGTAGATTAACTGTTATGTTTTATACCATTTGAGGTTTCCACATCCTTTTCTAATCCCACACAAAACACATTGCAAGGTTCTAAAAATGATGCAAGTAGGGTAGATTTTCTTGAATCTGATTCAAGAAGGAACAATGCAAACAATGATGTTCAGACCCTTTTAAACTATTACTGTTGTTCTGAGCAACCATCAAAGGTTCTATTGCTCTTTTTAGGGCAGGGCTCCCCAAACCCCAGGCTGTGGCCCTACAGGGCTGCGGACTGTTTGAAACCGGGACACGGGAGAAATGGGCAAGCACTCACGCATGAAGTCCCTCTCATGCAAACGAAGGGCGTTCTCATGCAAGCACCCTCCACATAATCGGCCTTCACTCATGTGAGTGGAGCTTCACATACAAGTGTGTCTGCCATGAGTGCAAGTACCCTCGACTTGTACACAAAACTCCATTCATGTGAGTGGAGGGTGTGCGTGCAAAGTGCTTGCACAAAGGGAGCTCTGTACATGCATGCCTGTCATTCACACGCTGCCATTCCCTCTGCTCTGGGCCAGGCTGGGCAGCTTGAAAGGTTGAGGACCTCTGTTTTAGAGCAAAATGCATTTGGGAAAAAATATAATGGTGATCTAGATATAAAGAGGAGGTGTTATGGCTGACTTGCTGTGCACTTTTGCTCACAGCCAGACAACTGAAACCAGGGAAAGGGGAGGGATATGATTGGAATGTATGGGTTGTTGGGAGGGAACTGAGCTGTGGCCTAGGAGAATCTTGACGCCTCAAGGTCAAACGATGAGAGCATTCTGAGCCGAGAAGACAGATTGCATTGGACTGGGGGGGACAATGGACAGTGGGTGGTCTGGGGGGGGGAAGGGGGATTTTAAGCTTGCAGTTTTTTCACTTGAAATCTTGAAAACTGGCTTTGCTTCTATTGTGCCTATATAGATCTATGAATAAAATTATGTTTTTGGTAAAATAATGTCCCAGGAGTTTCTTTTGCTGCATATACCAATGGGATGGTTGACAGGAGGCAGCACATTTTATATGATTTGCCTGATATAAGATGATATATATTATACAAGCTATGGAATTCTTACATAATTCCAGCAGTAACTGAGAAGTACTCTTTTCTGAAAAAAATGAGCAATTTCTAGTAACTGGAGACAACCTCATATCTTCCAGATGTTTTGGTCTGCTAGTCCCATAATCTCTTGTCCTTTATCATGCTGATGGGAGTTGAAGTCCAAAACATCTGAAGGGCATCATGTCACAACAGCTCATGAGGTTTTCCGACAGTTATCCACCTCTGGTACAGACAGCTCTTAGCAAGAAGACCAGTGATATGAATCTGTGCCAGACAATTTGCTGAATGTAGTTCAAAAGAAAAAGAAGCATTTCAAGAGCTTGAGGATCTTACTGTCAATCAGCCCCTCTTGTGCTGTGGTAAGGAAGGGACTCTTCCCATTCCTGCAACCTAAAATATTTCAACTTCTATTAAATGTCCATCATATGTGGAGTTTATAAACATACATACATACATACATACATACATTCTTTGGGTTCCTTCAGGATGGCTGCTATTTTTTTGTCTGTTTTTCACGGTATATATATATATATATATGTTTTTTTTTAAAATGTCACGGGTACTTACATGTGTGCTGCTCAGCCTTTCTTCGAGGTATTAATTCCCACGCATTATAGTTGTCCTTTTGAAAAGTTTGTAGCAAATTGTCTTCGGCAGGAATGTCTCATCCTGCCATCATCAGGACTTCAAAGCACAACTACTAACAATGACGTGGGAAAATACCCAACCAAAAGCTGAATAGGCATACTATACATAGTATATATGTGTTTTTGTTGTGTGTGTTGTGTTTCTTATGTTTTTCACAGTG
The DNA here is from genome assembly GCA_004320025.1 of Laticauda laticaudata. Classification (NCBI taxonomy): domain Eukaryota; kingdom Metazoa; phylum Chordata; class Lepidosauria; order Squamata; family Elapidae; genus Laticauda; species Laticauda laticaudata. Next base: position 9,164 of record BHFT01054576.1, read on the forward strand.
TAATTTATAGTATTGGTATTTAGTGTTCTTTGCGGATATTTTATTTTCCAATGTCTTAAGTCCCTGTCCACACCCGTGGTGACAACGACGGATGGCTCCAAAACGTTTGTAAAAGGAACCGCGGACGAGCAAATGTTCCATCAATTGTTAATCCCGCTCTCACAAGTGCCCCGAATTGCATAACCAGAAGCGGACAACCACAGAAGAAACGGAGCGGGGAGGATTGTAGGCGCGGATGGCGACACAAAGCAGATGCATCCACGGAAGCCTAGGGGGGCAGATGGGGAGCGGATGGGGGTGGATGGCAACATCCGCAAGGCTTCTGGGGGAGCACAGCAAAGCGGATGCCAGAATGGAAAAGGCGGATGCAGAGCGGATAGCAGAAGCCAGCAAAGCCTAGCGGGAAGCCTACCGGATGCTCTAGCATTTCACTGCGCATGAGGGAGATGCATTCGTCAGCCCACGGATATAAAGGGAAGCAGCTCGCAAGGAGGTCACCATCAGAGGAAAGACCTGCTTTCCAGACACAGCTTGCCAGCCAGCCAGAGCCAGCCAGCCAGCCAGCAACCCAACAAACCATGGAAGAAATGGAAGCCTCTCCATCTCTCTGCCAGCCCTGATTAAGGAGACAGGGCCACACGTCCAAACCCCTGGGCCCGTGACTCTGCTTCTGCTGTCGGGCTTCTGCTGCCCCAGCTCGCTCTTCTGGTGCTGGGGATTCTACTGCGATGCTGCTTCTTGGGCTGCTGATGCAGCCTTGTAGCTAGTTGCTGCCCTCTGCCTGAGCTTTCTGGTGCTCGCTGATGCTGCTTCTGGCGTGGTGCTTCTCGTGCTTATCTGCTGCCTTCCTTTGGTGCTCGGTGCTGGTGCTTTACTCTATGATGCTGGACTTCTGGGTGGTGCTTTGCTCTGCTTGGTGCATTACTCTGCTGGCACTTCTCCTGGTGCTGGTGCTTCTCCTGTGGCTTACTCTGCTGGCACTCTCCTTGGTGCTTGAGTGCTTCTGCTGGTGCTTACTCTGCTGACACTCTGCTTTGCTGGTGCTTTTGGCTGGTGCTTTACTCCTTGCTGGCGCCTAGCTCCTTGGTCCCCTGCTGGTCCGTATGGTTGCGATTACACTGCTGGGACGCTGCTCCTGTTCTGCTGGTCGCTAGCTGGTGCTAACTCTTTGCGACCTGCTCCTGGTCCTGCTGGGCGTTTGGCTCCTGGTCTTGCTGCTGGTGCGCCTGGTTGCTGCTGCCTCTTGCGTCCTGCTTCATTGCTTGCTACTGTTGTTGCTGCTGCTTGCTGGTGGTTGGTGCGTGGTGAGGAGCAGCCCCTTCACCTTGAAGCCCTTCTGATTGAGGGCCATTATGGCCCTGCCAAAAGGGAGAAGACGGCAGACGCGTGAACGGGACAGGAGGCCAAAAAACACAATCAAGAGGAACATAGAGGAGGGAGAGGATGCTGGAGTTGGCTAAGGAGAGATGAATATTCTTTGCGGAAGGACACAGGCTTCTAATCGAGACCACCAAGAGGAAGCAAGGCTGCTTGGAGAGAGAAGGCGGAGAGCCGCGGCTACACTTCGGAGGTGCTCCTCGGCTGGTGGAAGCACATGCACACCTGGTCTAAATGGGAAGCTGGTTTTACCTCAGAAAAAATCTGGCCAGGCCACGTCAAGCTGACGAGACGGGAACCTATGGATGGCCAAGTGCAGCTTCTTGGAGGGTGAGATCCGCCATCGAGTGGCAGCCCTCTCACAAACCCTCTCTCTCAGGCAGCCTGCTGAGAGCCAGTCCTCTTCTGGCAAAGTGTCAGCTCCTGTGTCCAGGCAGGAATCTGTTTGGAGCGTGCCACGACGGAGACCCCCCTGACAGCTGTACTTACCCCTGGCGGAGCGTGTGGAGGATTCCCTGATGACAGTGGGAGAAAGGAGATGGCACTTCCACCACAGCCCAACCCGCATCCACCCCCAGCTCCACCTCCAGCAGAAAGGCAGAGAGACAGACCGGAGGAGCAGAGCCACACTGTCCTGCTGGAGATAAGAGACACCATCAGGAGCCAGCGTAGATCTCCTCTCTTCAAGCTGGTACACACTGACGCCCCATCCTCCAACCTCAAGCCCTATCATCACCTAGGGTAAACCAGACCTTCATGAACATGTCGGAACCCCAGTACCAGAGTGGTGAAGGACAGGATCACCGATTTCTTCACAACCCTCCAGACCAGATGAACCTGCTCCCACCCAGTCCAGGCCTGCTCCTCCACCCCAGGTGATGTCACTGCCCTTCCAAGGCTTTCCAGAAGGCCCTCCCTACCAAGGCTATGGCTACCAGGAGTGCCAGCAGCACAGGCAGCCCTTCCAGTCCAGGCACAGGTACATCGGACACCACCGGTTCCACTTATGCCACCGATGCCACCCACGCCACTGATGCCCAGCCAACGCCACAGATGCCACCCACAGCCACCAATGCCACCCACGCCAGTCCTCACCCAGCTACAGAACGAGACAGCCCCACTACACTGCTCCTTCCGTCCACCCCACAGCCAAGGCCTGGCGCCTCAGTACATCTGTCATCGCGGATTGGGGCTGACACCCCATGTTATGGAGGAAGGGGCTCTCAACATCACGGGCTGAGCCAGCTGTCTGAGAGCTTCCTCAACACACCGTCCCCTGTTGTCCTCTCGGGGCCAGGCATCTGAGTGGTGCCTCAGACCAGCACTCCAGCCAGCAGCCACCTCCACAGCAACCTGGACCCTTTCACCCTGAGGACTGGGCACACCTCAGAGTTGACCAAGAAGAGTGCCAGAGACTGGGTGGCTACCTGTTGACTTTATTTTTGCTTTGGACACTTGGACTTGGTCATTTTTCTTTGACAGCTTGTATTAATAAAGATTATCTTTGCTTCATACACTTGCTTTATTTATTTTTGCTCAATAAAGTCTTGGTGGAAACTTTTAGAAATGGTTTAAGCCTTTGCATGCTTGTGGGATGGGTAAGGATAGCAGTGGGATGGGGCAGGGATACCTGTGGAATGGGTAATAGCTGTGGTGATAGCAGGGATACCTGTGGGATGGGCAGCGGATAACCTCTTGTGGATGGGAAATAGCTGTGGGATAGATAAACCTCCAGTGCAAGCATAGTGGGACTTGTATGGTCCACCCTCCCAGGTGCCACACCTATTGGCCCTTATTATCAATAATAATGTAATCAAATCATCCACAACATGTCAACATAAACACAACTCTTTATTTAAATGCCCTGTTCATTGTAGCCCACCCAACATGCATGGCCCAATCTCATCCGTGTGATGAGACAGGCTGAGAGAAGCATCCATTAATCATCTATCATCCTGTCTTGCCACTCCACTGCTCCAGGCTGGGGAGTTGCACCAGTGTTTCAGGAGGTTGTGCTGGCTTCTTCCCTTCAGGTGAGGCTCTGTTGGGGCCTTCTCACCATCCTCAGTAGTCTATTCAGGTTTTTGCCCTTGCCTCCATTCCCAGGGCTCCATTTGTCCTCCATTGCCTTGTTGGAGGTCCACGAGCCTGTTCTGCAACACTGGGTGAGCGGTGCGCATGAGATTCGTGCAGGATGCAGCAAGCTTCCACGATCCTCCTCCTGGTCTTCTGGGCGATGCTGCATGGTGGTGAGAAGTACCTGGAACCTGTTGGCCCAGGATGCCAAAGGCATTCTCCACCACCTGCCTTGCCCTGGACAGCCTGTAGTTGAAGATCTGTCTCCTCACGGTTGAGGAGTTCTGAAGTGTAGGGGTTCATGAGGTAGGTTCTGAGGGAGAAGGGCGTCATTCCCCCATGATGAGGTAGGCACATCTTGCGTTGTCATTTGGGCAGGGGGTCTGATCTGGGGAAGCCCTTGATGAGGCTGTGTTTCCAGCCCCTCCTTGAGGTGACTGCGCGTTGTATACCTGGGCATCTTGAAGCTGACCCGTTGCCTGAAGCATCGATGTACATGAACTTTGTAGTCAGCATTGACCATGGCGAAGAGGACGATGCTGAAGAATCCCTTGTAGTTGAAATAAGTGAGCCCGACTTGGCTGGAGCTTTGCAGGCACGTGCTTCCCATCTATGGCTCCAATGGTGTGGGGGAAGTTCCACTTCTGATACCACTGCTCTGCAAACTTTCTTCCAGCATTCTTCAGTGGAGGGGCATGGAGGAGCTCCTCCAGGTATTCTTCGATGATGGCCTGCACCACTTCTCTGACCACAATGCTGATGGTGTTGTGTGGCACCCTCCAGCCGTACTGCATGCTCCTGTAGGTGTCCCTGAGGCCAGGTGCGCAAGTCAGTGCCACCTTGGACCCAGGGTCTAGGCTGGGCCAGAAGTTGTTGTTTGCCTTGGTTCAACCTGGTCTCAGCCGCTCCACAACTTCATCAAACATGGCTGGAGCATCCTCATGAGTTCTGGAATGCACAAGGGTCTTTGTTCCTCAGCTCCACCATCTGCTTGTTGCTACAGTCCGTATTCCCGCTCTTCTCCCGATCCATTCTTCGGACCACCAGACACTTCTTGGCCGCCTCCTTTTTCTTCCTGAAGAACAGTTGAAAGAGCCTGCTAGAAGGCTTTGCACTGTTGCAGAAACGATGGTGGCTACCAAAAGGAGTGTGTTACAATCTATGGGTGGAGATGAATGGATGCTGTGGAAGAGCAAGAGCCAGATGAAGGCTGCAGAGTCTACACGCAGGGCTGCTGGACTGAAAGTGAGATCCAGGTGAGTTCCTCCCCCTTTTTATAGGCAATATAGGTTTTCCACTAGGCTGTCTCTTTGCATCCTCTAGACATCCTTAATGTCCGAGATAGTCCCCTCTGCGAACGTTTTTTCCATTTTAAATGCTTTGTATGCCGAGCTTCATCTGCTTTCATCCTTTCTCCGTCGTGCTACTAACGCTGCACGTCCGTTTCCGCGGTCCATTTTGCTTCCTCCCTGTGTCCATTTTCTGCTGACGAGCGGATTGAGTTGCACAGATGCACATGCGGATGCCTAGCAGATATAGCGCGATGGCGTTAAAGATGTAGACGACGGATGTAGAATGGATGTTCCCCGTCTGGTCGTTGAGGATGCAGAATGGACGCGTGGATACATTTTCTGCTCAAAAAGTTTTGAGCAGCTTCAAAACTTTTTTGGAGCGGATGGAACCTCAGTCGACGGATTGCTGACGGATAGAGAGGATGAAAAACGGGAGGGCAAGTGAGTACAGAACGGATGAATCGCGTTAACTCAATGGATGACAAGTGTTTTCTCTCCATTTACACTCCTCTTTCCATCCTGTTGCTCAGTGTGACATGGGTCTTTAATATTTTTTGCTTTTATTATAGTGAAATGTTTGTGGCAGGAATCTCATCTGCCAACCCTCAGGCTTAAGTATTGGGTTCTTTTATCTGTATCTGTATCTATATCTATAATATCTATCCTATGC
>BHFT01054579.1:0-56869 GCA_004320025.1 Laticauda laticaudata
TGTCCTACCAGTCAATGACTACTTCAGCTTCAACCACAACAATACAAGAGTACACAACAGATACAAACTCAATGTAAACTGCTCCAAACTTGATTGCAGAAAATACGACTTCAGCAACAGAGTGGTCAATGCCTGGAATGCACTACCTGAAGATGTAACTGTTGTTACATCTTCTAATCCCCACTCCTTTAACTTCAAACTATCCACTATTGACCTCACCCCATTCCTAAGAGGCCTGCAAGGGGCATGCATAAGTGCATCATCGTGCCTACCATCCCTGTCTAATTGTCCCCATTTATTTGTACCTATTTCCTGTATTCTTACTCATATTTATACAAATATCTATTATCTTGTAAGTGATTGACAAAAATAAATAAGTAAAAATAAATTCAATGGCTTGAAAATGGTCCTCATCTTTTGTCATTGAATCACCCTGTTCCAGTAAATTATCTCTTGTGAACTTTGTATTGTTGCACTTTGTGAACTTATTGTGCAACTAATAATTGAGCAATAGTTTATCACCTACTGACAAGGGCAAAGAACATTGTAACTTTCATCTTTGTATGCTGACGTTAACTTAAAATCCTCACATGCTGCTTCTCCTCTTTAAAATACTTGCCTTTCCTAGATTTTATTTACTTATTTAATAAAATGTTATGCCAAATTTATTATGTTCATTCACACAAGCAAGCAAACCCAACGCTAGTATATTTCAGTCTTTAAACCATCCATGAATAAATACAAAGGACAGAAAATAAGAACACATTTTTTGATTCAGAAAAAAAAAGTTTCCATTCGAAACAAATGTTTTGGAGTCCTTTTTAAAAATCACCATATAATCACTGAAACTCAACACCGCAGCTAAAAAATCTGAATGTGAAACCAGTAATCATTTTTAAGCAGCTAAAAAGTAAAAGAGCAGAAATAAAAATACATATTGAGAAAGTTCAGTGGAGGCATAACATTCAAATTATGGCTATATTAAAAGTCCTAGAATAAAACTTTTACCTGCTGCAAAAATATAGACATAAATAGTCAAATAGGGTTGAACAGTTGAGAGCTGATTTGGGGTGGGACTTTTAGTCTCATCCTTCATTTTTATAATGTAATCTACCTGTTTCCATGTGTATTTATTTATTTATCAATCCAATTTATATAACCACCCGATGTAACTCTGGGCAAAATGCAATAAAACAAACAATGAAAACATATCTTAACTAAAAAATGATCAACATAACATATAAATAACATCATGGGAGAGTGCACCAAAACCTCACATATAATACCATCAACTTGCAAGTTTCCCATTTCCACAGGATTTCCAAGCCAGCTGAAAAAGATAAGAGATTTCCAGAAGACCAATAGGGTCAGGATTAATCTCAACTTGGGGAAGAGGAAAGGGAATATTCAAGGGTGGGCACTATGACAGATAAGGGTCTCTTCCTTGGTGCTATCAGATAACAGATAATCAGAGTTGGAAGGGATCTTATAGGTCATCTAGTCCAACCCACCCACCCCCCGATGAAGCAGGAGACCCTACACCATTTCTGACAGATGGGAGTCCAATCTCTTCTTGAAAGTCTCAAGTGACGACGCTCCCACAACTTCTGAGGGCAACTTCTGTTCTATTGTTTGATTGTTCTCACTGTCAGAAAGTTTTTCTTTATTTCCAGGTTAAATCTCTCCTTGTTCAGTTTCCATCCATTACTCCTTGTCTGACCTACAGGAGCTTTAGAAAATAGCTTGACCCCTTTGTCTCTGTGGCAGCCCCTCAAATATTGGAAGACTGCTATCATGTCTTCCCTGTTCCTTCTCTTCACAAGCCCAGTTCCTGCAACCGATCTTCATATGTTTTAGTCTCCAGTCCCCTAATCATCCTGGTTGCTCTTCTCTGCACTTTTTCTTAAGTCTCAACATCTTTTTTATAATGTCATGACCAAAACTGGATTCAGTACTCTGGGTGTAGTATTACTAAGGCTTTATAGAGTAGTATTAGTACCTCACTTGATCTCGATTGTATCCCTCTGTTAATGCAATTTAGGATTGCATTAGCTTTTTTGGCTGAAACTCCTTAACAGATGAAACTCCTTAACAGATGGGACCTGTAACATGCCTCTCTTGCCAGATCTAATGGGGTAGATAGATATAATTGAGAAGAGGTGGTCCTTAAAATAACCTAGCCCCCATGTCACGTAGGGCTTTAAAAGTGAAAAAGAAGTACCTTAAATGGAAGCCAGAAGCAGACTGGCAACCAATGCAACATGCAAGAAACACATAACTGTCCACACTGCCTTCTTTTACACCAGCTGAAGCTTTCAGATACTATTTAAGGGCAGCCCCCCATTGTTACAGGTGTTTACTGACAATGCACATAACCCAGCTTCCAAACATACATCTGAAATCCTTCAAGAATGTTAATGTAAAAGGGAACTAGTTGAATTATGGAAGCTGTGGATTCTCTCCATCTTTAAGATTTTTAAGAAGAGGCTGGAAGGTGACCTTTCATGGATGGTTTTATTGGTTTGCCTGTAGAGAGTTGAACTCGATATCCCTGGATCATCCTTGTGGTGCTTTCCAAGTCTGCAGTTTAATGTTACCAAAAGAGAAAATGGAACTGTCAACCTAGGTGGGTGAGACTAAGTATAGGCCTTGACGTAATGACTACAGTTGTACCCGAAATTTATGTTGCGAAGCAAGACAGTTGTTAAGTGAGTTTTGTCCCATTTTGCAACATTTCTTTCCAGAGTTGTTCAATGAGTCATTGCAGTTGTTCAAGTTAGTAATATAGTAGTTAATTGAATCTGGCTTTTCCATTGACTTTACATATCATAAGGTTGCAAAAGGTAATCACCTCACCCTGGGACATTGAAACCATCATAAATATGAGCTACCTGCCAAGCATTTTGATCATGTGGCCATCAGGATGCTGCAACAAGTGTGTCAGGCAGAGCTCCATTCAAAATCCAGGAAAGAAATACTTAGACTCTTTAGTTTAGAGAAAAGATATCTTTTACTGACAGTGAAGTGGTAGCAACCAAAGAATTCTGAATCTGAGGAATTAGGCGCGCAATTCACATATAGAAAGTGATGGAAATGTTCCCACCCCCAATAGTTCAAATAACACTTCCAATTAGAAGTTGTGGATATGATCATGTGGCATCTTCAGGTGATGATGAGGCCTCTGTCCATTGACCTTGGAATATTTTGATAACGGGTTGCAGTTGCGCAGAGAGAAGAAGCTAAAGCGAGAAATAGAAACCTAATTCTAGCTTATGCCCCCCTCCCATTTATACAACAGATGAATGTAACACCTCCAGCTCACTTCCCCAACTTATTCCTACCTCCCCCCCCCCCCCGTTACTTATGGCAGTCGAAAAGATGCAAAGCAATAGCAGAAGATCTTGAAGGCTGACAAAGTGTATATCAAAAAGGGTCATAAACTCACCTTTTTCAGTGCTGCTAAAACTTTGAACAGCCACTGAATATGTGGTGATGAATCAAAGACTATCTATAGTTGAACTTTGCTTGAAAGAGATTACTTGATCAACTGTGCAATCTTTTTCATGATGATTTCTGTCTATTCAGAGGTAAATTTGCTGTATCAATAGATCTTCTAAATAGCAATAGCACTTAGACTTATATACTGCCTCACAATGCTTTATGGCCCTCTCTAAGTGATTTATGGAGTCAGTATATTGCCTCCAACAATCTGAGTCTTCATTTTACCAACCTTGGAAGGATGGAAGGCTGAGTCCATCTTGATCCTGGTGAGATTTGAACTGCCAAACTGCAGGCAGTCGGCAGTCAGCTGACTTAGCCTGCAATGCTGCATTCTAATCACTGCGCCCACACACAGTGTTATGCATGCACTACAACTGATATGTATAAATATATAGTTGGATATGTTAAAAATATTCAATTGGTTTATGGCCTCTGTTGTCCACAAACATAGACACAACCAAACTCTCCATTGCAAAGAAAAAAATCTGTTGCTCAAATACCAAGCAGAAAATGCAATTTCCCCCACAGTTGAAACTGGGAGTACATGCAGCAAATAAGGAACAAATTCCATCTTAATTGTGAAATAATTGTGAAAGCACTCTAACAAAGCCATTAATCATCTAAATTAGCATTCTTTTGTTTTCAGCATTGCTAACCAACCAGCATATGTCAGCCTCATGGGATAAACCAGAAAAGAATCACATGCAGATGAGCTAGTTTTAGTTTATTATAAACCTACATTTGACAGAATCTTGCAATTCTGAAAGTTCAAATCATCCCCTTGTCTCCATTACAGGCTGAGAAAGTAGGGAGGATCTTCTCTGAACCTCCTATTCCATCAACTATCCAGTTGCAAGCCATGACTGACTGTTCACTTGGCAGCACCTCTCTGATGACCCGGGGCATGGCACATAGGCAACAAAGTCATATAAGCAATAAAAGCCCCTTTATTATCTCCAGCTTTGCCCCCAATGTCCAGGTTACCTTTGGATGGAGAAAAACTCTTCCAGAAGAAGCCTTTAACTGGTGCAAAATCAGTCCAAAACAAGGTACATACAAACTGTAACTAAAAACAAACCAAGCTGCAGTAATTAACTTGACAGGCCAGGAGAAGGAATTTCAGACTTGAAAGCACAGAAAAATTCACACAGTTGGGAAGATGCCAGGAACACAGATAAGCCACAAAGAGACCAGATAAATTCATGATTTGCTCCCAACAGCTTGCTGTGTGCAGCTTCCTTTTTTAAACACTGTGTTCCCAGCTGCAGCTAATGAAGGGAATCAGGGCCCTTTCCTCCCCTGTAAGCCACACAACTCACATTACTCCCTTCTCAGTTCCTCTCTGCGTGCCCTAGGATGAAGAGGGGGTGGGCCTCAGTCTTCCTCTGAATTTCCTCTCCCTTGCTCTACCTCTTCCCTGCTCTGTCCAGCTGGACTTTGCCCTCCCCCAGTTTCTTCCACAGCCGATGGAGCCATACTCCCACTCCCTGTCAACTGTTCAGCCTTTCCCTCCGAATCAGATTCTGACAGGGGCATGACAATCTCTTTGTCTACTCCCCCAAAGTCTTTCCTACATACAGTACCATTACAGCAGGGGTATCAAACTCGATTTTATTGAGGGCCATATCAGGATTGTGTTTGACCTCAGAGTGTCAGGGGGGTGAGATGGAGGGTGGCCAAGGGAAGGCATAGTCGGGGTGGACATGACCATGTTGGGCATTTGACTCAGGCTCAAGGTGCATTGTTTTCCCTTTGCATTCAAAACAGAGATTCCAGACAAAGGGGGATTTACTTTCTGGCACAAATAGTCTCAATTCCACAATGTAGAGATTAAAATGCTGCAGAAAGTTGTGGAGACTGAAAATTGGCTGTGTGGGGGCCACACAAAGCCCCCCTGTGGCTCACTTTTGGCCAGCAGAGCAGAGGTGGTATTCAGCCAGTTCTGACCAGTTCTGGAGAACCGGTAGCAGACATTTTGAGTAGTTCAGAGAACCAGCAAATACCACCTCTGACTGGCCCCGCATCCATCTATTCTCTGCCTCCCGAGTCCTAGCTGATTGGCTGGATCTTCTTTTGTTGCCCTGCACAGGAGAATGGAGCTGGAAAGCAGGTTAATGGGATGGGGAGGGAATTGGGATTTTGCAGTATCCTTCCCCTGCCATGCTCCCCAAGCCATGCCATACCCACCAAGCCATGCCCACAGAACCTGTAGTAGAAATGTTTGAATCCCATCACTATAGCAGAGTGTGGAAGGAGGTTAAGGAGGATGAAAACCGGCCATGGGGGGAGCGCTCATTTTGGCTGGCAGAGGCACCACAGGCCGGGCCTTTGATATTTCTGGGCTGGCCCCATGGGCCAGATCTAAGCACCCCACGGGCCTTGAGTATGACACCCCTGCATTACAGCATACTGCAATACAGGTAGTCCTCAACTTATGACCATAATTGAGGCCCAAGTTTATGTTGCTAAGTGAGACATTTGTTAAGTGAGTTTCACCCCATTTTATGACTTCTCTTGGCACAGTGTTAAGTAAATCTTTGCAGATCTTAAGTTAACAGCCCCATTGTTAAGCGAATCTGGCTTCCCCATTGACTTTGCTTGTCAGAAGGTTGCAAAAGGTGTTCACATGATGTGTAGTGAGTAGACTACAGACTGTTATAAATACAAACCAGTTGTCAAGCATTCAAATCTTGGTATTGTGACCATGAGAATACTGCAGTAGTCATATGTATGAAAAATAGTCATAACTCACTTTTTTCAGTGCCATTGAACTGCGGTCACTAAATGAACTGCTGTAAGTCTAAGACTACCTGTACTATTTATTTCTGCATCTCGCTGGTGACTGTGCAATGAACTTTGCGCAGGGTTGCTGGGAACTGTAGTTTTGGGAACGAATTCAAGAAAGGAATTCAGGAATTTCAAAGAAATCATCCACAGGGCTCTTCTCGAATGGTTGTCTTCAGGGGTGGGATTCTACCAGTTCACATCTATTTGCTAGAACCGGTTGTTAACATTCTAAGCAGTTCAGAGAACCGGTTGTTAGAAGAAATTACTGGCCTAATCCTGTAAGGAAAGCAGGAAGGAAACATTCTGGTGTTGCTTACAGAAACTGCCTCTTATTACATTCTTGGCAGTTTTTTCCCCCTCTAGAGTTTTTTCCCCCTCCTTTGTTGGTGCTTTGCTTGTGTGAAGTGACCATTCAAAGTTACAGTGGCACTGAAAAAAGTGCCTTATGACCGTTTCTCACACTTACGACTGTTGCAGCTTCCCCACAGTCATGAGAGGCCAGGCGAGGAGATGCGTGCCTCGATGTGAATGATATTGAGTAGGCCACGCCCAGCCAATAAAATGACTACCAAGCCACATCCACCCAGTCACATGACCACCAAACCATGCCCACCAACTGAGCCACGCCCACAGAACCAGTTGTGAAAAAAATTGAATCCCACTCCTGGTTGCCTTCTATGCAAAACAATTCCAAATCAGTCTCAAAAACAGAAAAGTGTCCCAAGTTCTGGAATTGATTGGGAAATTCAGGAACTTGTCTTCCGTGACCGTAGGAAGAACTCAAGAGAAATTCATTGTGTTTCCTCCTCATCATTGCAAAATGAAAAGGTGGCTCAGCTCTGCCAGTTCTGGTAGGCAGGGACAGGAACAGGAAATGCCTTCAGCCAGTGTTTCTTAACCTCAGCTGGCTGGGGAATTCTGGGACTTGAAGTCCAAACAGCTTAACGTTGCTGAGGTTAAGAAACACTGGCTGCAGTGAAGAAAGGAAATATCAGATAATCTTCCTGTCCAGGTTTTTATTCAATGCAGGCATTTCAGATAATTTTAAAATTAACACACACACACACCTTCTGACTCTGGGTGAGGATTATGGGCCATTTAGTCCAGCAGGTCCCACAGACACCAGATTGAGGAAGTTCACCCAAATGATTAATTTTGCTGAGGCAAAACGGCTAGAACATAAATGTGTCTGGAACATCCACGGGGAACTGGGGGTGTCAAGGTGGCTGAAACCCTGACTCTGTTTTTATATGAGTTGTGGGGTAAACCCCCTTGATGCTTGGTTGCAACATGAAATTTACCCTCATCACAGTCGCATCTGTTTCTGTCACCTGCTCACATTTGAAACGAAGTCTTGAAAAATCTTTAGGAAATTCCGTAGACCTCGTTTTCTATCTTCTCTTCTTTGGGCAGGGTTAAGCCCATTTAGTGAAAGCAGAAAAGAGCACAATGATAGAAATCTGTCTTCATGGCTGTTTTCTCCTGCCATGGAAAGTCCATTGCTCATTTTTCCCCCCCAATCAGTCTTTTTTTCCCTTCCCATCAGCAATTAATTTCTTTAGTTTAATTTGAGGCCCATGGTCTCCTCAGTCCATCTCAATGTTTTTTTTTTTTCTTTTTAACTATCTTATTTTAGGGTTCTTCCTCACCTACAGTGTGACTTTGAGCAATTGTATGGATGAAACTTATCAACAGCGTTGGGAACGTTGACCTCACTCTCTCTCAGCCGAATCCACTTCACAGGGTTGTTATTCAGACTCTAGAAAAAGTGCAGAGAAGAGCAACTAAGATGATTAAGGGGACTGGAGACTAAAACATGTGAAGAACGGTTGCAGGAACTGGGCATGGCTAGTCTAGTGAAGAGAAAGACCAGGGGAGACATGATAGCAGTCTTCCAATATTTGAGGAGGGGCTGCCACAGAAAGGAGGGGGTCAAGCTATTTTCTAAGGCACCCGGAGGCCAGACAAAGAACAGTGGATGTAAACTGATCAAGGAGAGATACAACCCAGAAATAAGGAGAAATTTTCTGTCAGTGAGAACAATCAATCAATGGAATAGAAATTGCCTTTGGAAGTTGTGGGAACTTTATCACTGGAGGCTTTCAAGAGGACATTTGTCAGAAATGGTGTAGGGTCTCCTTCTTGGGTGGGGGGTTGGATTAAATGACCTACAAGATCCCTTCCAACTATGTTAATCTGTTTTTGATAAAATAGGAGGAGGAAAATGTGTTGGATATGTTAGCTACCTTGCATTATTTGTTTTTTAAAAAGTGGGATACAAACAAACAAATAACCACGATGCGGGAAGAGGACATATAGCCTTGTACTCTGAAATAGGAATCCATGTTATGGATGTCTCATGATTTTGACCATGAGACTATGTCTCATGGATTTGATCATCCTGGTTTGACGGGCTCTGAAGTGACTTATCCTGATTCTTATGAGACTCACTAATGTTACTTTACTTTATTGTCATTGCAACTTGTACAACAAAATCAGACACAGTGCACATCATATGCACATTCAGTGCAGACCATGACCATGACAATAAACACAAACACACATCCTTCACCCTCCACACATTGAACCGAAAACCCCTGACACCGCACCAACACCGCACCAATACAGCAGAGTTCAACAGTGGTACTGCGCTGGAATAGAAGCTGTTTTTCAGCCTATTTGTCCTTGTTTTTATTATTCTGTACTGTCTGCTAGTTGGTAATAGTTAAAAAAAAAGGGTTCCCAAGATGAGATGGTTCTTTGAGAATGTTTTAAACTTTCTTAAGGCAGCAGCAGCTATAAAGCTCTTCCAAAGAGGGGAGAGGGAAACCAATGATCTTCTGGGACTTATTGTGACCCCAACTGGGACTTATTGTGACCCCAACTGTTCTCCACGTTTCTAACAACATGAAGGAGACCTCAACATGTTATGTAATTTGGGGGGGTGGGGTGAGGATCTCTTTGTGCTTATTTGCCACTTTTCCTATATTTGTCAGTATTAGTAACTCCTTCCCTATTTCAGGAAGAAAGGGGTCACCCAACAGCTATTAAGTGTCCATTGTTCTTCTCTATAGATTTGTCAGGTTCATGTAACCAAAACCAATCGTGGGTAGTCTCAAGAAGAAGTTTTAATGTTAAGTCACCTATTTTGCAAGAATCTCACCAGATCGACTATATTCCCTTGGGAATAGTCAGATAAAGGGCTCTTGGGATAGGCCAGGCTAGGCCTGTGCCACTTTCTGGAGCGGAATGGACTCTAAGCTTAGCCCCCATCTTAAAACCTCTCTCCAGCCTTGATGGAGATTCCATCACAAAATCCTTCCTAGTGGCGCAATTCTCACAGGACCTGCCTTCCTCTTCTCCAGATGTATCATGTGCAGGGGGTGCACATGTGAGGTTTCCAAAACAGAAAAGATGGCATTCACAATCATGGGATTAAAGTTGTGACACGTATGAAAACATGTGGAATTTTGATTACCTCACCACAGCTGTCATTTTTAATTTTTTTGGCACACACTCACACCATAGACACCTCTACTCTTTTCCAGAGCAGTTTCTATCAGGGCGTCTTCAAAAATATTTATTTCACATTATTTTAAATTCAAGGGGCACCAGACAAAATGTTGAGGAGGAGGGGCAGACAAAGCAGCATTGAGAAACCAGCCAGACCTCCCCCATTCCTTCTGGCTTGTTTAGTGAATATCTCCTGCCCCCGAAACATGTGACCACAAGTCCACAAAAGACCTATAGTACGTTGTCTATCACAAGTGTTAGATTCACAAATCCAAACAACATCACACTGAAGTGACTCAGAATAGCATGAGAGGGGCAGGATAAGGATAGGCCATGGGAATGGCAAATTTTACTCCTGTGTCATTTTATGTTGACTCAGAGATAAGGGGGAGGGATAGCACCAATTCCCCACTGGATAAAGGAAATGGCCAAATATCATTTCTGGTCCTCAAGGATGTGAAAGGGGAAAAAAGAACAAAGGAAAGAGTGAACACAACTCTGTATTTTTGTGGATTTGTTCTCCAAAATAATTACGCTGTCTTCAGTCTGATGTAAGTATGATATATAAAAGCATACATTGCAATGACTTACCTGTCAATGAATACTTCAGCTTCAACCATAATAATACAAGAGCAAACAATAGATAGAAACTCAAGGTTAACTGCACCAAACTTGCTTGTAGGAAATACGACTTCAGCAACAGAGTGCTCAATGTCTGGAATACTTTGACTCTGTGGTTTCTTCCCCAAACCCCAAAAACTTTCACCTTGGACTTTCTACGATTGACCTCACCCCTTTCCTAAGAGGTCTGTAGGGGGTGTGCATAAGCGCATCAACGTGCCTACCCTCCCTGTCCTATTGTTTTTTTTTCTTATATGTACCCATTTCATGTATTCATAATTATGTATATACTTATACCTATTATCTTGTAAGGTATTGACAAATCAAATCAAATAATAAATAAATAAATGACGTACTTTCCAACCTCTTTGGCATGTGTATAAATCCTAACGTCAGTGAATTTCGTAAGTGTGAGGATTAGTCAAGAGACCGGCAGATCAGGATGGACAAATCCTTGAAAAAAACATGGATTCCTGCTTCATGAGCAGGAGCTTCATGAGCAGGAGCTTCATGAGCAGGAGCACCTTGTTCAGAGTACAAGGCCATGTATCCTCGGACAGCATTGTGGTCATTCACTCATTCATCCCACTTTTTATATTGTTTTTTACTAATAACTCAAAACAACTAACAGATAACAGATAATAAGAGTTGGAAAGGACCTTGTAGATCATCTGGTCCAACCCCCCATCCAAGCGGGAGACCCTACACCATTTCTGACAAATGGCAGTCCAATCTCTTCTTGAAAATCTCAAATGATGCCACTCCCACAACTTCCGAGAGCAAGATGTTCCATAACATATCTGACATACCTTCCTCCTCTTGTTTTACCCACAATAACACTCTTGAGAGGTGAGTTTGGCTGGGAGAGAGTGATTTGTCCAAGGTCAATGTTCCCAACAGGTTTCATCAACACAAAATTTGCTGAAAGACACACTGTAAGTGAGGCAGAACCCCCAAATATCATAAAGTACTTAAAAAGAACTGAACAATTAAAAAGACCAAAGCTATTTGCCCAAGATGAGAAAATAGAAACGTCCTATGTGGTCCATGAGTGCGGTGTGTCCTCACCCAACTTTGCATCACTGCTCTATCTCCTTTACATCATGAGCCCTCCTACTGCCGTTCTCACCTAACTATAATGTGCCACTTGTACATTCTTGATTTAAAACCAAGAACAAAGAGAGTGTGATTGGTTGTTAGCTCTTTTGAAAGCATATTTGCATTAAGAGATTGACTTTTCTCCTCCTAAGATTTCTCTAGGCCTGGTGGAATTTAGCACCATGCCTATTTCCCTCTGAAGTCTCCCTGTGAAGATTAGAGACAATTTAGATGGAGGAGAAATCCCATCATCCTGGATTTAATAAGCAATGGCTATCAAGTACTTTCAACTACCAGCTGCTGAAGTCAATAATGGATCCCTATCCAAAGGTTATTGACTCAGCCCTTCTGGCAAAGTCCTTCTGAAAGAAACTCCCATCTAATCAAGATATAAAATGTGCTGAGTTACATTTGTACATATTAGGAGCACATAATGACTTACATAACCCACTTAGGCAAATCAAAGACCTAAATGGCTACATTAATACAACTGACTAAACTTGGTTAGCTTTGTTTAGTGTCTTTCTCTCACCCACACACCCACACTTAGCAGGTTGCACAAACTCAAAATGTACCTGCCATTTGGAATGAAGTTCCTTTGAGATCCAGATGGCTTTTACCTGGGTAGCGTTCTGGAAGGCTTTAAAGCTGCATGCCTTCCCAGATCTTGGGGCAGGATGGATGAAATATACATCAGAGTCATATTTGCTGGGTGTGTTTGATGTATGCATTGGTGTTAGTTATCCAGATTTTCTATCTTGTTGAGTTCTTTAATTGTATTTACTTACCGTATTGTATTTACATTTCATTTTTTTTTTACAATGTAAGCCGTTGATCTGGAGTTGGGCAGCACTCAAGTCTAAACAATTTCACCAACCAGCATGTTGCAAATAGAACTAGAGCTGTCTTTTAACATAAGTGTGTGTGTGTGTGTCTATGTACCTTCACAGCTTTATTGGTTTGGCCATCCACAACAGTCCTAGTTTCCCATGTGCCCCCTTGGGAAAATTAATTGCCCACCCCTGCTCTAGAGCAGAGACCCCCCAACCTTTTGGGCCTCAGGGACCAGTTCCATGGAGCTTTTTCCGGGACCATAGGGGGTGTGGTTTTATGTGCTGCTTGTGGGTGGTGGTTCATTTGTTTGTGCAGCCTGGTTTCTGGAATGCTGTGGCCCGGTGTTGGGCCACGCATTCTGACCAAGGCTTTCTGAGACCCTAATTAAGCATACGCTTAGCCCAAACAACTCTCATTTTATTTCAACACTGGGAATTATGTTCATTCCCAGCCCATAATGAGTCCCACATAGTCTCTCAAGATTAAGCACCCACCTTTATCTCCTTTGAATTGCTGCCAGCAACTAAAGTGCCAAATGAACTGTAAAAAGGCAAATGAAGTACAAAGTCCACACAGAGCTTCAAGATGTAATCCGAACAGAACGAACAACTTTGCTTCCTGCAAAGATTTATCTATCTTTGCACTTCCTTTATAACTTATGGGAGCGGCAATAACCTCCCAGCCTTTCTCCTGAGTCACCCCTTTTGTTTCAGCTGCTCTTGCCTTGCAGCAGCACTGCGCACATGCTCACTGGGAACAGACTCCCCTTGTTCCTCTGCCTCACTGCTGCCAGATTCTGGAGGCTCCAGAGTCAGCACCCCACCTCCAGATGGTCCTGGCACCATCTCTGCATTGGATGCAGGATCCTCGTCCAAGTCTTCCCCAGACTTCCAGACTGATCCCTGTTCTTCCCCACTGTCCGATTCTGCTGCCATCTCCACAGGCTGCTGGCGAACCACAACACCACGGACTGGAGGTTGGGGGCCCTGCTTTAGAGGTTGAAATATTCTCCATATTTGGAAAAGAAGTTTTCTATTTACAATATAAACACAACTTACAGGACAGTACTTCACTGTTTAGGTGTTACTGTCAGACATCCCTATGGGACTTGTTCTCAATGGATGATGTGCTTTTTCCCTGTATAAATGCATCGAGCAGTGTTTCTTCACTGTAGTAGCTTTAAGATAGGCGTGTGCATTTCAATCCTCACAATTCCCCAGACAGCATATTTGCTGGGAGTTGAAGTCAACATATTTTGAAGCTGCCAAAGTAAAGAAACACTGCTGCACAGAGCTTTCATCAGAGAGAAATGAAGGAGATCGAGTTAAGAATGGTGGGGAAAAAACATCCTTGGTTACGAAATCCCAAAAGGGAACATGAGAAAACAGAAAAGGTTTTTCTCAAATCAAAGCTTAAATATTTGATAAGAAATTTATGAACCTTCTTAACGCATAAGGCCCCTCTCTCTCCTTAAAATGGTCTAGCATTCAGAGAAACCAACTGAACCGAAAGTCTGCTTCTCTCCTAAAACAAGGGCGGACAGACAGGCAGGCTAGTCCTCTTGCAGGAAGAAAATTCCTTTCTCATCAAAATGTCACACTAGTTTGCATATGCAAAGCTCATAGCAGAGGCCCCAAAGACATTCCAAGGGGAATGTTAAGCGCATGGTTGCTTACATTGCTAAATCGTTAAGCTTCCAAAACACAAAGTACTTTTTCAACAGA
Source organism: Laticauda laticaudata (assembly GCA_004320025.1). Classification (NCBI taxonomy): domain Eukaryota; kingdom Metazoa; phylum Chordata; class Lepidosauria; order Squamata; family Elapidae; genus Laticauda; species Laticauda laticaudata. Next base: position 14,079 of record BHFT01054579.1, read on the forward strand.
GCCAGTTTATTGTAAAGGGAATATTGAAGGAAGGCTGCAAGGGAAATGCCAAAGTATGGGGAAGTTAAATAGAAAAAAGAAGCAGTAATTTATCCAATTCAGAGCTGGGTCACCTTTCTTGGCCTCTGGGCATATCCTCAAATTAATATGACTGTGGAGCTTATCAGACCAAGGCTGGCATTGCGGTAACATCACCAAAGCCATCCTTTCAGACTTCTTTTCCCGTTTTGGGCTTTGGGAAAGGTTAAATAGTAACTTTTGTTTCATTAATCAAGTGTTTCCCAACCTTGGCAATTTTAAAATGTGTGGATTTCCAACACCAGGAATTCCCCAACATTTCCCAAATCATTCCAAAAGCCTCCAAAAAGGGGAAAAAATGTAGGACTATTACTCTCATCTTTGAAAGGTCACTCTCAGGGCAGAAAGATTGAATTGAACCAATGACAAACCATCCCATATGGTTTATTTGGTTAACTGTAGTGTGTGCTTTGTAAACAGCAAAAGCATTTAGACTTATATACCCAGGGGTGGGCTTCAAAAATTGTAGGAACGGGTTCTCTGCCTGGTTGCTGGTGGCCGTGGCATGGTGGGTGCACCATTATCCTGCACCATAATGGGGGTGGGTTTGCCCACCCTGGGCTCCGGAGGCTTTCCTTAAGCCTCAGGAAAATGGCCTTCCCAGCCTCCGGAGGCTGGAAAGCCATTTCTGGCCTCCCCGAACTTCCGGGAGGCCCATTTTTTGCGTTCCCCAAGCCTCCGCGCGAGCCCTGCACTTACCTGCATCCAAAACGGGCCACGTGGGGACTCGTGGGAGGGGCAGGGCGAGCCAGGAGTGCGATTTTGGGGTTCACCGAACTGCAGAATCTTCGCTAGGGGCATTCCCAAACCTCTGCAAACCCCCAGCAGCCCAACCTCTTTAAGCAGTTTAATGTCAGCATACTGCCCCCAACAATCTGTGTTCTCATTTTACCAACCTCGGAAGGATGATTTATGGCTGAGCATGTGTATGCACGCGGTAAGTTTTGGTCACTGAAAATACCAGTTACGAAAATCATGATTTACTATGACAACTGAATAGAATTATAAAATTAAATGACTTTTGCCCGCACAAACAACACAAATTTTAACAAATATTTTATTTATTTATAAGTCATATTTACATAGCCACCCATCTCCCAATCAAGTGATTCTAGATGGCATACAGTATGTTTCTTTATGGATTATTTTTTTTGGGGGGGGGAAGCATGCTAGTTATTGTAATAGAACCTTCTGCATTTTACAGTTAGGTTTCACATGATAGGTTTCCTTTTGATATTTTCTTCTTAATTACTGTATACCAACCTTTAATTATATAAACTATAGCTGTTTTACAAAGAAGGGTGAAGCTAAACACAACCTTCCCTCCCAAAAAATACACCAGGTTGTAACAATACTCCAACATTTATTCTGCCATGTAAAGCCCCTGTCCCATTGCACCAACAGATGCAGAGGATGTAAAACATTAAAAAAACATTGGAAAACGCTATGCATCCGTTGTGTACTCATTGCATACGTGTTTCATACGCTCTATCCGTCGAGCATCCGTCCACTGAGATTTCATCCGCTCAAGAAGTTTTGAGCTGCACAAAACTTTGTGAACGGATGAACTTTCCACCGTGTATGATGTAAATCCATGACATACGAGCAACAAACATTCTATGTCCATTTATCATCCATTAAACGTCCGCTGTTTCCTCTCTGCATCCTCCGGGCATCCTCGCAACTCACATCTGCTGCAGCTGAAAATGGAAAGAGGGAGGAAACAAAAGGTACACGGACCGTCTATACATTGTTAGTTGCACGGAAATAGAAAGGATGAGCAGTGAACGGTTTGTATCCTATATACATCCTCTAGGCTTCCTATGAACATCCGTTTAACATCCCCACTACATCCTACCCCCGTCCATTCTTTTCCTTTCCTTTCCGTTCTCCTTATGCAAATTTTTGCCACTTTTTGGAGCGAATGACAACGGATGGAGCACCCCCGAAATTTTGCTTGTCCGCTGTGTCCTTTTTGCATACGTTTTGCATCCGTCGGCCAGTGGGACCGGGCCTTTAAGGTATCTCTCTAAAAATCAGCCACATATTCTCCTTACTACACATGCTTGACCTTCATATGAAAACCAAAGTGTCTGACTGCTGAGCTCAACTTTGGCACACTTTTTCAAATGCTATATTATTTATAATTTGCAGAGATTTTATCTAGTGTAAATATCTAGAAATAAAACTGCACTGCAGCAAAGGTTTAGTCAATGAAGCCAGACAAAGAAATAGCCAGCAGTGTGATTTTATTCTTTAATAGGTTAGGTTGCATAAAAAAGTTCCATTAACTACACAAGAAAGGGATACTGTAATAGAATATATACGTAATCAATTTCCATCTAAAACAGTCTGAAACACTATGAAAAACCCATTGTGACTAAAATACTTATTCATTTTCATAACATTCCAGGAAGTGAAAGAATTGTGAATGTACTTTTTATTGTCATTAATAGAAACACATGCAATCAGATACCTGATGAGGAAGACTATGCCTTGCTGAAGACCATGGCAAGAGATCAAAGCTTCATTAAAAATAAGCTAGTGGTCATAAATCAAGAACGTTGGTAGCCTTATTCTCAAAAGATTCCTGTTAACAAGTCTGTCATGCAGCTTATTGGCCGTGCCATATGACACACACAGGAAACAATTCAAGGACTGGAATTCCCCTTTTAAAATGTGCTTATGTAAAATGGAAATATTTCTGCTGGGATTCCCCTGGACAGAAAGCCCCTAATGTTCTTAAACTCTCTGTACCTAAATCGAATGGATCTTTTTGTTTCACAGTCTTAACTCTATAAAACCAGATTTAAAATGAATGGTGTTTATACAGAAATAAACACCAATATTGATTTTATGCATGACCAGTGGTAGTTTTCCCATCTTGTGATAACCATAAGGTAGTAAAAAAAACTTTCCCTTTTAATTTACTCTGGGGCATTTTGTCCAAAATGAAAGCTTGCTTTGACCTGGAATTCCTTAGAAGAAAGATTCATGTTTACTTATTTCAAAATAATCCTATCAACTCATTAAACAGCCATATGCTAATCTTTCAGCTGGACTCCTACTGAAATGATGAATGTAATACTGTCAGCTATCCATCTATGTGCTTTTGAGCACTGAGAAAAATCATCAGGATACAATGACTACTTTTCTAACCATCCACCTTATACCAATGAGCATTTAAGCCCTACTATTGGCCCACAGAGATCCAAATTTCAGTTATTTAAGGCATGCATGTAAGTATAGATGGGATACACACACACATATATACAAACACACACAGCTGACACCAACCATGTTTAACCCTTGGAAAAACTGAAGTTAAGGAGGACCACCTCCCCTTAATACAGTGCCCAAAATGTGGCAAAATTCATAGTAGTACCTTAAAACTTTGGCTTGAATGACTTATATATAGTAACTCAAGCCAGAACAATAAGGAATTCAGCAATGCAGAACGTTTGGATCCACACCACATTTTAACCCAATTTCTGAATCTAAGTATGTCTAGGCAGAGCAAGGTAAAAAAAAAAAAAGGACCAATGTGTAAATGCCATTGTGTGGGACTTCAAACTGAAGCTGGTAGTATACAGAGCCCAGATCAAGAGGAAGCGAAGGCCGTGGTAGAAAACAGCTCTGAAATAATTGCTCCAGAATGACCCATCATTCCACGAGAAGGAAGCTGGTATCTCTTTAGGGTCACTGGACACATTATGAGGCACAGTGAATGCAGAACTGCAGGCTATTTCTGCTGACTGCTAGAAATTAGGCAGTTCGAATCTCACCAGGCTCAGGTTGAATTCATCCTTCCAAGGTGGGTAGAATGAGGACCCAGATGGACTCTGTAAACACTTTAGAGGGCTGTAAGTCCTAAGTGCCATTGCTATTATAGTCGGCTGCTCTCTTGGGTCCACATGAACAGGTCAAGCTGTGAAGTCACTCCAGCAGGAAGCATTCAAACACTAGCCCACCCACAGTCCCGCAGCCTGAAATCGGTGGTCCTCGACGGTAGGTCTCTTAGCAGAATTGATGATGATGATGATGATGATGATGATGACGACAAAAGAAAATGGAAAGCGCAGTCCCTCCAGGACTCGGAGACGTCACGGTTCTTACTCCCGCCCCCAGCCTACTTAGGAGATTCGTGTTTTTTTCCCCCCCATCCCGGTAGAGAAATTACTCTTTTTCGAAGTTCCCACGACCCAAGGGACTCTTTCCAAAAAGTTAATTCTGGATTCATTTGCAGTGCAGATCAGGCTCCTTTTCCCGACGAGGGAAACGAACCTGCGAGAACAGGAATTTATTGAAAAACAAACCACAACGCCACAAAGGAAGCCGCCACCCCCACCACCCAACCCAGCCGGCGCATGCGCACCCAGAAGAAGCCACACGCCCTTTGTTTTGCACAGTGAGGCCGTCACGGAGACTTTTAAAAGGCTCCTCCCTCTGTTCTTTCCCTTCCAATGGGACGCGGAGCGGAGCCGTGTTTCGAGGTTCCGTTTTTCTTGGCCCGCCCCCCCCCAACCGGGGGCGGAGCTTCGACTCAACGGCTTGATGGTTTGAAGGCCTTCCTGATACTCCTCTTCCCCCGCCCCCCCTCCCCCCGTCCCTTCGCGACGCTATATATGAAAAGTTTGCGCTGGCCCTTCGCTTGAAGACAAACCGTCGGCTGCGGCGGTAAGTGGAGGCTGCGCACGCGTGGGGGGGCGTGGGCGTGGTCTGCTCGGGCGGTGTCTCTGGAAACGTCTCGGGAGGGAGGGGGCGGGGCCCTGAGATCTTGGGGTGTTTATGTGTGTATATCTTTAGTGCAGTGGTCCCCCACCTTTTTTGTACCAGGGACCAGTTTCACGCAGAAACACTTTTTCAAGGACCGGGAAAATCCATTCTTCCCCAATAGGAAAGGGCTTCTTTACTAAAAACATATTTTTATATATATTTTAATCACGATTATTCATTCTTTGTGGCCTGGTATAAAAGGATCCACGGACCAGTAGCGGTCCGGGGCCTGGTGGTTGGGAACCCCTGCTTTAGTGTACATCTATAGTGGAACAGCACACATGTAAGTACCCGCGATAACTTAACGCACACACACACATATACACACACACACCATGTCTGAAAATGTCTCGAGAGGGAGGGGGCGGGGGGCTGAGATTGGGGTCCTCTATATCTTTTGTGTATATCTAGTGTATATATGTGTGTGTATATGTATAATACACACACACAGACATCTGTGGAAACTGCGAGGGAGGGGGCGAGATATTGGGGTGCTCTCTGTGTGTGTGTGTATGTGAGTATGTGAGTGTGTGTATATAATGTGTTGCAAGAATTGTCCTTCTGGGTTCAGTTCCAAGTGGGGAAAAAGACACTTGGAAACATGGAGGCTGTTTGGAAAGATGGTTTAATGGTAGACAGGACCACATGCCTTGGTGCTCTTGGGCAAAGAAAAGAGATGCTGAGGTTCCTTTTTTGGGATTTGAATTGGAGCTTGTATTCTGATTGGTTGTCAGACTCCCATGGGGCCATGCAGGGGCCACTTTGTAGGCTGTCATGTGTTCCAGGCTTGGTTGAACCTGCTGGATGATGATGTAATGAAAGGGATTTGGGATTCCTATTATGGGCCTCCCTGAAGGAGGTAAGATCATTGTTATGTAAAATAGATTGTTCCAGGCCTTAATAACAAAGGTGGAGTGGGGGGCTGAGTTTCTGCCTCTCTGAATTTCTACTTCTCTTTTAAGTCTGCCTTTTTAGTGTATCCTAAAATATTTCATTTTTCTAGGAGAGGGGGTGGGTTATAACTTCCAACAAATGTACACACACACATATATATAGTATCCACACATATGTACACACACACATATTGCGTGTTTGTGTATTCCAACTTGCTGATTAGCCATTTTCTGGTTGCACATAAAGCCTTGAGCTTTAACTGAATAAGAGTTGTATAAGTGCAGCTGCTTAATAAGCACAAGTTGTGAACCCTGTCTCTGAGACTTGAGGCTCCCTCTGCTTTTGAGGTGGGGCCTTGCTGATCCCCCTATGCTAAGCAAGGTTGGAGCATTTGAGCATTGGAAAAGAAAACCACCAGGAAATCTCAAGGCTACATCCTGAAGAAGACAATTGTTCTTTTGCTCCCTTGCCCCCAAATAAGAGGGGTTCATCTGTGCCTGGGTAGCATAGAATGACAGCTTTCATCAGTATATCCAGCAGTAATAATCCTAAAAGCTGCACTCCTGCCACATCTGGAGGATTATATGTTTTAAGATAAGAACTTAGACTTGTATACCATTTTTCAGTGCTTTACAACCCTCTAAGCTGTTTACAGAGTCAGTCTTTTGCCCCTGACAATTTGGGTCCTCATAATGAATACTGGATCTGAAGATAATTGTAGTGAATTGACCAAAACCAATCTAATGATTTGTAGTTGCATCAGGTTGTGTCTTCCACAGTTCCCAGATGCCTGAGCATAGATTATTAGGGGTATATTCTGATACATTTGGAGAGGTTCATGTTGGGAAAGTTGTCTAAGGATGTTGAAGTCTGTGTATCTTTCTGGAGACAAGTCTGTCCTTACTGATAAGCTTCTTAGGAGCTTTCAGGGTTTCTCTGAATACAGTTTCAAAATGTTTTTTATGAAGTTGGTTAGAATTATTAGAGCAAGGATATAGCATATATTTTTCTATAAAGATAGAAAAGTGAGATTCAAATGTCATCTTTAGAGATAGGATATCCTGATCCTTTAGAAGATGAAATTTCTGATAATAACCAGTGGGTAATTCTCAGTGCCCAGAGTTACTGGATTTAGATGGGTCTTGGAATTAAATAAAATTGATTAAAGATGCAGAAACATTACTGCTTTTGATCATGTATTTAAGACTACTGCTGTAATTTTAACAAAAAATCGGCTTGATATGAACAAATTATGATATGGCAAATAGCTTCACTTGATGGTAATCTCTCTCTTTTTATACAATCACACTAGTCCTACTGATCTGCTCAATTAAGATTTCTATAAATATATTTGTTTCTTAGCAATCATAATAATATTGATAGAGTATTGGTAGCTCAGGGTTGAAATGAAGGAGTCCTTTGTGCTCTCTGAATTTGGTTGTTTTCTTCCAGATGTTTCATTACCCAAACTGAGTAACATCATTACTGTTACATAGTTAGATAATGAAAAGTCTGCAAGAAACCAACCAAGCTCAGAAAGCACAAAGGATCCCCAATTACAAGTTTCCTCATAAGTTATTCTCTGTGCTTTTGATATTCATCTGATTGCCAGCTGAATTTGTTATGATACAAATCTAATAATAGCTACTCTTCATCCTCTGCTTTCTATTTAGTATCTTGTTAAGTTTATATTAGACCAGGGGTCTTCAAACTTGACAGCTTTAAGACTTGTGGACTTTCAACTCTCAGAATCCCTCCTCCAGTCATGTTAGCTCAGGAATTCTGGGAGTTGAAGTCCACAAGTCTTAAACTTGCCAAGTTTGAAGACCCTTGTATTAGATCATTACAGTTGTATGCTATCTTAATTATGATTACTGTCTACTAAAGAGTTTAAGAGCTTGATAGAAGGTAGATCCATTCTTCATTTTCCAGTTCCAGTCTTTAATGTAGGACATAAGTAACACAACAAAGGTTACTTAATAGATTTTCCATATGTAAGTCTCTATACTTCTAAATATTTTGCACTGCCAGTTCACCCTGAATTGCCGGTTTCTGTGTTGGGTTACACCTATTCTGGATCTTTATTATAATTATTTGTTGACAGTTGGCATACAAGTTTAATAAATTATTAACTTGCCTGAACCTCATTTATATTTGTATCCTAAAGAATATTTACCTTTTTGGTTTGGCTTCACTCTATGAAACCATTCCTTTCCACCTCTTCTCTAAATAACATATGCATATTCATTATTGCTTTAATAATTAGACAAAAGGGATCAAACATACGTGTGTTGTGTGCCAAATTAAAGTGATTCTAGCCATTACAGAGATCAAAAATTGGGTTAGTCTAAACAGATTTCTGCAATTTCTTTTTGAGGAGTCAAGAATAGCCCATCTGATTCTAGATCTAAGTGTTTTTGACTGCAGTTCTATCAACTGGTATTAGCCATGCTGATTGCCACAAAGGTGTACCAGTAGCTGTTTGGAAAGCACTAGATCAGGACTGGGCAACTATGACAACGGTGGACTCGGTAATTGTGGGAGTTGAAGTCCCACAGGTCTTGAAGTTGGCATAGTTGCCCATCCCTGCATTAGATGATCTGGCCCTGAGGCAGATCTTTTTTAGTTTACTATAGCAACTTTAAGGAGGCTGAAAATCCAGGGTTATTTTTGTAACATAGACAAAAACAGAATACAGCTGTTGCCTTCTAGTGATATCTAAAATGCACAGTTGAGTTAAAGTTATCTAGAGGAAATTGTAAGTATAAGTTTAAGATACTAAAGAGTGTTCAGAGCTATGTAGTCAATCTGAGTTTTAGAAGTTGAAGTGTGAAGATTTAAATTTGCAAAGTTTGAGTAACTCATCTGTAAATTGATGATTTAATAAAGATACAATAGGATTTTGTACACTTCTAGTCTTTTGTGACTGATGAATCACAAGTTTTAAATTTTTAATCTAAAAATGTTATAACCATAGAATAAAGCTTAAACTTTATTTATAATATATGCATTATTTATAACACTTTACATGCAAAGTTAATTGTTTAAAGGAGCTTATGTATTTTTCTTTTCATGCAGGTTTCAGTAACCCGAAAAAACATATTTTTCAGTTTTTTTGTAAAAATTTCTCCTTGTGAATACCATATTGCATTATGGCTGCTTAAGCCCTTTGAAGGGACTAGAGTCTGAAGTTTGGGAGATAATTTTGTGCATACATATTTAAATCGGTTTTTGCCAGTATGCAGAACAGCTGTATCCACTTATCAAACATTTGCAATGATATTTTGGTTAATGAATTTAAACTGCTGCTTTGGGTTCGACATCTCCATAAACTTATTGAATTCAGTAATCCTTTAATAATAATAATGCAGCCTGACTGAAAATTCACTACAGTCTTAAATGAGAATGTAAAAAAGACAACAATTCAAGCCTGTTAAGAGCTTTTGGTGACCAAATTCAAATTTCACTGATATGTGTCAGGATAAAATTTTGAGGATTTTTTTGTGACGTATTCCTGAGTGAAATGTTATATTGATAAGAAAAAATGGTTCCTTATTGTAAGGAGAGGTATTCAAAGATATGCATTTTATTTAAGTTGGCTTTTCTGTAGTACCATACAGATACTCCCTCTTAGAACCATTATTTTGACCTTGCTCTTTCACAAATAAAAGTTTAAAAAATATTCCTCCATTATTTTATTTGGAAAAAATTGAGATGCCCCATTTATACACACTTATAATTAAAGCCTTAATTCTTTCTTCAAACTTCCTTTATTTTAAATATGCTCCTTCCTCAATTTAGTAAGACTTATGTAATTATATATTTTAAACAAGTCTGGATTGTGAACTGGGAACAAATTACCCTATCAAAAAGGAACTACTAAAGTAAAGTAATAAAAAAGATAAGCATTGCATGTAATGTTAACTTTCAGGTTTTTATTTTATGATGGCCTGGAAGTTGATAAGAATTGCACAAAATTATCTCCCAAACTTCAGACTCGTCCTTTACTCCTCTCCTGTTTTATCCTCATCATGAATGTTATTGGCTCATTTCTGCCAAAACTGAAGAATGATGCAGAAGTGACAGAACTGAAGTATGACTTATCGTGTGAACTCTACAGGATGTCTACATATTCTACTTTTCCACCAAATGTGCCAATATCTGAAAGGAGTCTTGCTCGAGCTGGTTTCTATTACACTGGTCTGAATGACAAAGTGAAATGTTACAATTGTGGCTTAATGTTGGATAACTGGAAAAAAGGTGACAGTGCCCTGGAGAAGCATAAACAACTCTACCCCAGTTGCAGTTTTGTTCAGAATCTGACTTCAGTGACTAGCCTTGGATCCTCGTTTCGTTCTGCCTTTTCACCTCCAGCTATCTCTGGACTTCACTTTTCACATTCTTCAATGCAAGCCTTAAGTTTGGGTCAAGTTGGGTATTACAGTGAAAGCTTTTCCAGTTTTCCTCATAATCTAGTTAAATCTGCAGCAGTGGAAGATCTGTCACATTTGAGACCAAAGGCTGTCAACCCTATGATGAGCACGGAAGAAAGCAGATTACTCACTTTCAAGACATGGCCCTTGACATTTTTGTCCCCATCTTCTTTAGCCAAAGCTGGGTTTTATTATGTAGGGCCTTCAGACAAGGTGGCTTGTTTTGCCTGTGGTGGTCAGTTGAGTAATTGGGAACCAAAGGACAATGCTATATCAGAACATCAAAGGCATTTCCCAAACTGTCCTTTTGTGGAACAAATTCAGAACAGTTCAAGTTCAGCTGGCTTTAATTTGGGCATGCAAAACTACTTAGGCCGTTTCAGAACCTTCAAAAATTGGCCAGTTACAGTTCCGGTTCACCCACAGCAACTGGCAGATGCTGGCTTCTATTACGTGGGTAAGCACTTGTTCTTTCATGTTTCGGATTTAATCTGATTTTTCAACAGTTTGTCTTTCTGTCTGATTACTTCATGAAATGTTTGTTGTTAAGGTCGCAGTGATGATGTCAAATGCTTCTCTTGTGACGGTGGACTCAGATGTTGGGAGACCGGGGATGATCCATGGGTGGAGCATGCTAAATGGTTTCCAAGGTATCCTTCATTTTTTTTAATGTAATAAAAAAAGAGGTTATTGTAATACTTTTGTCCTATTGAAAGTAGAACTGTTTCTCTGAAAAGGTTTCCTCAGTGAGATCTATTTTAATGATACCATGAAGGTACATGGAAAGCTTCTGTATTAATATGAAGCACCTTCACCATGTATGCTTTTATTACTCCTTTAGCTTGAAAAGTGATTTGTGAGGAAACATTGCTATTTAAGAAAGGAATCTAAAATTTTGGGGGAACATATGGAATTATTAGCTGTCATAACTTGTATAGAATTAAACTTTAAAGCTGGTCAGAATTATCTGAAAATGGCTTGAAAAGAAGTGTATTTTTCTGGAGATACTATCTTTAAAACAGTTGTGCCTTTATCCATTGAGATCTGACTGCGTATTATTCAACCAGTCACCTAGATAGAGCTGCCATATATTGCTGGAGAAAAATGTATGGTTGCTTTACTCATTTGAGAAGAGGTTGTTCGTACACAATTTTTTGCACAGCCATAATGAAAACATGCTGTGGAAGAAATTTTGCCTGCTTGCCTGGAGCATATTCTTAGCTGCTATGAAAAGCAAGATTTTGAACATTGATTCAAGAATGAAAGCATTTTTACTGTAGCTATTTAGAAAGCTATTTTCAAAAGTTCTGTTGGGTTAAGTTAAACAATACTTATATTTTTTAAGAACACAAGATACTGAAGTATTCAACAAAGCTGTTTTACCTAAGTTCTAATCATGTATTGTAGTAATTGGGTTGCATTCTGAATAACTGATGTTAGATATTTTTTAAAAAAATAATCCAGAGAATGGAATAAAGAACTACTTTTGGCCCATGGCCAAAAAACTTTAGGAATGAATTAAATTTTAGCTCACCATTCTAAGGCTCTGGGCCAAACAGCTCTTAAGATAAGGCTTATACAAAATTTCAGTTCTTGATTTCTAATACATTGCATCTAATAAAGATTCCATTTGTAGTGAAGATGTTTGACACTAATAATTTTGGGATTAATTTGAAATGTAACAGGATATAAACTGAATATAAAATAAAGACTATATATTTAACTGCCATCTCCCTCATAGAGATTAATTAGTTTTGGTTCTCTCTGTTGATTGGATAATCACATCTAAATTCCATTTTTGACAGCTTGACTATTTTTAATGCTTCAGTGTATTGTCCTGGGTAGGTTTTAATAAATAGATTTTTGGTCCACTAAACAGATCACAATGTCAAATAAATATTCTTAAAAGAGCAGATATCATCCTGCATATTAAAACTAAAGCTTGGTATACTTTTCTTCTAGTTGTGAATATCTGATTTATAGGAAGGGTCAAGAGTTTGTCCACCAAGTTCAAGCAAGGTATCCTCATCTTCTTCAACAGGTATGCAAGTACTGTTGCATTTTCAATAATAGTATGATGTGCTTTTTCTTTTGCAGCATAGTGTGCACATTTGTTGAGAGAATTAACCCATTTTCAAAATTGTATTTGAACTTTATCTGTTCAGACAGTACTTTGAGGTAGGAGTGAAGGTTTAGACTTACAACCCCTTTACTAATATTGTCTCTGGCAAGGACACCACACTGTGGTTTTGTAAAATAACAGTGCAATGCATTTGTTTCAGGCTTTGACCAAGACCACAGAGGCTGTGAAATAAAGCGTTATAATGTGAAAACCATCTGCTCCTAGACTGATAGAGTTAAAAGATTGACGATAGAATTAAAAGATGATAAAAGTTAAAAGATTGAGTGATAAAGGCTATAAATATGCTGCCAAATCACAGCCTGTAAAAAAATTATATAAAATTGGATAAATAATAGGCATGAGCTGTGTTGGCTGTTGTGGACAGGCAGTACAAGTAGCATTTGACTTGCGATTGGTTGCTTAGCAACTTTTTGAAGTTGCAATGGACCTTCCCAGAGTTATTACAACCCAGATTCAAAATTCTGGTAGATTCCCCCCACCCCCAGTCACATGATTGTACTTTGGATGGTTGGCAACTGCTCTGCATTTATAGCTATTTGCAGCATGGGTTTGTGGTTTTTTTTGCTGGAAATTGGTGTTTATTTCTGGCTTCAGCAAAAAATGCCCATGATGGACAATGATTCACTTAAAGTCCTCTGTGATTCACATAACAACTGCAGTTGAAAAGATCTTAAAATCTGGTGCAGTTGCATGGTAACCTGCTTAATGACGAGCATGACATGACCATAATTCAAAGTTCAGTTATGATCATAACTATCTGTACCTGATTAATTTTGCACGTTATTACACAAACAGGGCAACATTGTTTATAATGAGCTAGGATCAAGTGCAATGTAGCATGACATTTTAATCAAAGTGCGTGCAGATATTTAGGGTGAAGATCGGGTGGGATTCAATTTTTTTAACAAACAGTTCTGTTGGTAGGTGTGGCTTGGTGGTAACGTGACCAGCTGGGTGTGGCCAACTCAACAACACTCACATAGACTTTAAATGGTCACTCCACACAAGCAAAGTACCAAAAGAGGGGGAAAAAACTCCAGAGAAGTTCCTGAGACATGAAGTCTAGTCCTGCCAAGAATGTGAAAAGGGTTAATGGAGAGGCAGTTTCTGTAAGCAACACCAAAATGTTTCCTTCCTGCCTTCCTTACAAGATTAGGCCAGTAATTTCTTCTAACAATCGGTTCTCCGAATTGCTTAGAATGTTAAACGGTTCTAGCGAATAAGTGCGAACCTGTAGAATCTTACCCCTGGTGAAGATTCACCAGTTCCTCCACTTAGTGTTACTCAAATAATTTGGGACTACCACCTGTGAACAGTTGTCAAATGTTGCAGCTTCAACCTATCTGTGGAATTGTATTGAGAAAGATTGGCTAAATGTATTACTGTTAGCAAACTTTTTGTGAACAATGGATCCTTTCAAAAAGCAAACATTTCCCTCTAAAAATCTGGTTTTTTTTTGTGTGTCTCTGTTGTAGTTGTTGTCCACTGCAGATATACCTGTAGATGAAAATACAGAAGTACCAAGTAAGTTTTTTTATTTGTTTGTTTTGTGCCTTTGGGTTAGAGTTGACTCTTGGTGATTACCTGTGTAAGGTCCCTAGAGGTTTTCAGATAGTTTTCCATTGCCTCCTTCCTAAAGCTAAGAGAGAATGACTGACCCAGGGTTACATAGCTGGTTTTGTGGCCAAGGCAGGACTATAATGTCATATCTCCTAATTTTCTAGTCCACTCCTTGTAACAACAACGCCAAACTGGCTCATCAGAATTTTGGTAGCATTTATAAAATTGGCATGGGAATGTAACACTAGGATGTTAACACATTTATCCTTGATGGTCTGTAGCAGTTCAATTTTGTTTTTCTTACTAACTTAGTAAGATACTTCGTTGTGGTTTTTAAGTCAAACATCCTGAAGCTGACCATTCAAATTTAAACAAACCAGAAACATACAATTTTGCAATAAAATCAAGTTGCACTATGAAACATAAGTGAAAATGGACCTGTTTTAGCTGCTTGCTTAAAATCTCCACAGAGATCCAGAGCTTTTAATATCATCAAAGCCCTCTGGTGGTGAATATGATTATATTTTTATCTAAATTACCATATCTATACTATCTGTTGAGGAGTCTAAGTTTAAACCTAAAAGCAATTGGTATAATTCAATAGTATATATAAAGCCTGAATTATGACTTTTCCAAGCAGTAGGACTAATGATGCTGACATGAATCTGCAAGAGAATAGGGAATAGCAAACTAAATTGACTTAGGATATGGCATCTTCATTTTCTCACATTCTATATTTGAAGAATTTAGCTGGAACATATGCCTATTTTTTAGGAAACAGATCTTGGTTTTGCAGTATCTAAGATGTGAGATCCAGCACAGAAGTGATTCTTTTTCATTTGTCTGATGTTTAATTATTTTGAACCCAGTAAGATAGTGATATTTCAAGAAATAATGCTAGAATGTTTTTCTCTGAATAGTTATTCGTTTTGAACCTGGTGAAAATACTTCAGAAGATGCTGTCATAATGAAAACACCGATGGTTGAAGCTGTTTTGGAGATGGGATTCAGCAGGAGACTGGTCAAACAAACCATTCAGAGTAAAATCTTAACAACAGGGGAGAATTACAAAACAGTAAACGATCTTGTGTCTGACCTTATTAGTGCAGAAGATGAGAAGAAAGAGGAGGAGAAGGAGGATCCATCAGAAAAAATGACATCAGGTATATAAAAGTTTCATTGCTTCAGTTTGATGAATTCTGCTGCTTGAGTCAAATACCCCTTTATTCGTCTTGGATGGGGCATTTTCAAGATCTATTGAACTCTGATAACTATAGAGGGATCACAACATTTTCATTCAAAGTTATTCACATTAGCCACAAATATTGGAGAGGCAGAGTAGATAGAAGACCCTCAAAATAGATTAAGCCAATTTTTTAGATCTAGAAAGAATGCAGAGAAGAGCAACAAAAATGATGAAGGGACTGGAGGCTAAAATACATGAAGAATGGTTGCAGGAACTGGATATGTCTAGTCTAATGAAAAGAAGGACTAGGGGTGACATGATAGCAGGGTTCCAATATCTCAGGGGCTGCCACAGAGAAGAAGGAGTCAAGCTATTATCCAAAGCACCTGAGGGCAGGACAAGAAGCAATGGGTGGGAACTAATCAAGGAGAGAAGCAACCTAGAACTAAAGAGAAATTTCCTGACNACTAATCAAGGAGAGAAGCAACCTAGAACTAAAGAGAAATTTCCTGACAGAACAGTTAATCAGTGGAACAACTTGCCTCCAGAAGTTATAAATGCTCCCAACACTGGAAGTTTTAAATAAAACATTGGATAACCATTTGTCTGAAATGGAGTAGGGTTTCCTGCTTAAGCAGGGGGTTAGACTAAAAGACCTCCAAAGTCCCTTCCAATAGTGTTGTTCTATTCTAAATATTTAGATGAGCCTCAATGGAGATCAGGTCAGATTCCAAACTTTGCAGTGTGAATGCATCGTGGAGCATACGTAACAAGTCTTCTGAATAATTTGGTTTGCATTATTTTCAAAGGGAATCTGTTACTATATTTACAAACCTTCATGCCATAACTAAAGTAGCTCAAGACTTTGTCCTGTAAGTTTTAATAGCTGCTTGGACATGTTTACCATTGTGACTCATCAAACAAAGTATCATTTGTGAAACTTTCTACCTATATTCTGTCTGTTCTTTTTCCAAGATGTTAGGGCAGAGACAGAGGGAAAAAAACACATAGAACTTTTAAAGGGCTTAGCCTGATTAATATAGATGCTGTCAGTTTTCTAACACATATGTGTATAGTAGAACCTCTTGACAACACAGTTGCTATGGTTTTGTGATGATTGAATACAAGACAGTTTCTCATGTAACAAAGGGCAAAATAACTTCTCATGCCAACTTAGAATGTTACAAGAATGGCTGTATTGTTTACGTACATTGGAGCCAAAATAGAGTTTAAATTAGCAAATGGGAGAGGGTGGTGAAACTCTGGAGCTGACAAAGCATGCAGTAATTAATTTGTATTTTTTTAAAATAATTAGTACTGTCCAGTAGCTGGATATATTTTTATAATATATTGATTCATGTCAATTGTATGTCAGTTTCACCAGCATACTAAATGCTATGCTATTATGCTAATTTATGTGCCATTGTAGGATTCATATTTTTAAAGTAAATTGGAGTTTAAATTTAAAAACGGTGTTAAAAAGTTCCTTTCAACAAAGGTGGTAGATCTGTTGGATTTTGTGAATCTGGAAAACTATGGCTTTATGAGGTTAAAAAAATAAATACTGCATTATATTCATGATACACCCATTGTGCCCTTCCTCTGGATAAGTTCAGAACCTGGGAAATGTCCATTTTTCTGCTAAAGCTAATAAAAAGGTTTCTCTGTGTCATATTTTCATTTATTGTATTTTAGATCTGGCCTTAATCAGAAAGAATCGAATGGCATTGTTTCAGCATTTGACATGTACACTCCCTATCCTGGAAAGTTTATTAAGTTCCAAAGTAATAAGTGACCAGGAATATCAAGTTATTAAACAAAAAACCCAGACATCTTTGCAAGCTAGAGAACTGATTGATACCATCTTGGTGAAAGGAAATTCTGCAGCAGATATATTCAGAAATTGTTTGCAGGAGTGTGATCCTGCATTATACAAGGATTTGTTTGGTGAGTTTCTTAGATAAATGCTTTGAATTGTCATTTTCTTGAGGAGTGGTAACTTTGGTCAACTGTAATGGATTTATGAATTTTTATAGGAAAGAGTTGCAAACATTTTTATTCCTCTTAAATGAAACAGATAATGCAGAAGAAATTCTGTTGATTAGACTTCCCAAAAGTAATTCGCTGTTGTGCTAATAATTGTTAAGCAGAGGGGTTAGAGTTTATCTGCATTCTAATGAATCTGAGGTAATTTGTTACTTGATCTAACAATGTTTAACTTTCTTTAGTGGAGAAGAATATGACATACATTCCAACAGAAGATGTTTCAGGTAAGCAATTTACTAAATAGACATGAGTAGCATTTGGAATATAAGGATTGCAATGTTTTTTTTTTTAAAAAAAGGTTATGATGAAATAGCTCATAATAGGAGTTACAAATGTTTATAAAATTGAGCTGGGTTAATATTTTGAGTATTTCAAAATTTAGTTTGATAAGAAGGATGCACATGGACTGGGAAATCTTTGGGCCTGAAATAGAATATTCTTCCTTTCTTCAGTAGAGTGTCTCAACATAAGTTGGTGATAGGACCCTATCTGGGTCAGTGACTTATTCTGGTGATAAGAGAAGTTCTCTGAGGATGGGCTCCAGCATGAGTCCAAATGCTCAGAAGACAAAACCTCTGGTCCCGGTGAACGACCCAGATTGGATCTGGCAATATTATCCTGGGACATGTATATTTGCCTTCATTCATACATTTGATTGGATTTAGGAAGGGTTGCAAATGCAGGGAAGTGAGGAATGCCTTTCTTCTTTATTAAAATAAAAAGCATAGTTCAAAATGTTATTTTTGTATAGATAATAAAGAGTCTTTAATTGCAGGTTTACCTATGGAAGAACAACTGAGACGGTTGCAAGAGGAGAGAATTTGCAAAGTCTGCATGGACAAGGAAGTGTCCATTGTCTTCATCCCCTGTGGGCATTTGGTTGTTTGCAAGGAATGTGCCCCTTCCCTTAGGAAATGCCCTATATGCAGAGGAACCATCAAGGGTACAGTGCGGACATTTCTTTCGTGAAGACGACCAACTATGCTATTTCTTTTTCCAAGGAAACATTTTCATGCTTCCTAAATGACATTAAGCTAATTCACAACATCTTGATGCTGTCTTCAAAATACAATCTAAGCTGCAGCTCAATATTCTGATGAAGGACACAAAGTTGATGGCTTTTGAGGTCAATGATCTCTCAAGTGACTATATTTGGGGATCTGGATAAGCTGACACTTTTTAGGACATAATTTCATAATGGCTTGGAGAGACATAAAGTGAATGATGATTTTTATGTTAATGTTTGCTACTGTTAAGTAAAAGAAGCTGTTGAGCCATGGTGCAGTAGTTAGAATGCAGTACTGCAGGCTACTTCTGCTGACTGCTGGCTGACTGTAGTTTGGCAGTTCAGTTCTCACCAGACTCAAGGTTGACTTAGCCTTCCATCCTTCCAAGATCAGTAAAATGAGGAGCCAAATTGTTGGGGGCAATATGCTGACTCTAAACCACTTAGAGAGGGCTATAAAGCATTGTAAAGTGGTATATAAATCTTAAGTGCTATTGCTATTTATGATTTTAAAAGTCTGGAAAGATTGCTTGGTATAACTTGTTGACTAGTTGAAAATATTTTATTTACAATAAATAAAACTTTGTTGTGGTTGAATATTCTGGTCTGCTGTATCTCTATTGTAAAATAATTGAGTACGGAGGTAATTATTGCCATAATTCTTAAGCATTCTTGAAATAGTGTTAAATACCTTTGTGAAATTAAGCAATGTTGCCAAGTATTATGCAGAACATTTTTTAAACTTGATTTGCAAATTTTTATTATGTTCAGTAGATTTACAGGTAGTCCTCAATTTATGACTACAATTGAGCCCAACATTTCAGTTGCTAAGTGAGACATTTGTTCAGTGAATTTTGCCCCAATTTATGACCTTTCTTGCCATAGTTGTTAAGTGAACCACTGTAGTTGTTAAGTGAGTAGTAACAAGTGAATCTGGTTTCTCCACTGACTTTGCTTGACAAAGATTGCAAAAGGTGATCACATGATCCCAGGACACTGCAACCATCATAAATATGAGGCGGTTGCCAAGTATTTGAATTTTGATCACATGACCACAGGGATGCTGCAATGGTCGTAAGTGTGAAAAATGGTCATAAATCACTTTTTTCAATGTCATAACTTCAAACGATCAGTACATTAACTGTTGTAAGTCAAGGACTACCTGTGCACAAATGTAATCAGCAAATTAGGAAATACTCCTAAAAATTTTTATTTGCCACCCTTTTTAACCATCCATGCCTGAAGAAGAGATTGTTCTTTAGAGCAGCTGAATTTCAAGAATTCCTGCCTCCCTACATATCTATTTCTTGGTTCATATATTTAATAGTGCAACTTCAGATGTTCAGTTTGGGCAGTTTGTATTATGCTTCTTTTATTTTCCCTTTATTCACACTATAAAGAATTAATATTGGAGTCCTGGTCCCTCATATTAAAAATAATACAATATAGCATATTGTTGCATCTCCATCCCATCTCCATGTGGATGAAGACTTCCTTAGTATTTCAAGTAGGAGCCCATTGAAGGTGGGCAAATAATAAATTTAAATAAAAATTAATTTATGTCACTGTTCTGCATGAAATTCCATTCTGAATGCTTTGCAAACCCTTATAACCTAATAGGGAAATTATAAACATATTAATTTATAACCAATTTTTCGTTCATTGAATTGCCATGGGATTTTTATTTAGAAAGTCAAAGCTCAGGATGAGCTGTGATTGGTGAAGAGGCCAAGAACATTCCAAAGATTTAATGTATGCCCCAAATAATCGTTTTTCAAAAAATCCTCTTCAGTGAATATGCCAAAAATGTAACAGGTACCAAAAATAAAGGCAGAATTTCTCAACTATTTGCTTCTGGGTTCCCTGAATACATACGTATATTCTCCTAGATCAGGGGGGTCAAACTCGATTTCATCGAGGGGCTGAATCAGGGTTGTGTTTGATCTCAGGTGGGCCAGGGTGGTTGTGGTCAGAGTGGGCGTGGCCAGCTCAACATCACTTGTGTTGGCGTCTGTGGCAGCCCGAGAGCTCTGCCAGTGAAAATGGGCTCCCGAGCTCTGCTTTCAGATGTGACGGCCTTCTGCAATCCTCTGCCAGTGAAAACGAAGCTCGGGAGGACCGCCTGCAGCCCTCCCAAGCTCCATTTTCGCTGGAGAGGCATTGTGGACCAGTTTCGCTTGGGCGGTCCTGTGGCCAGATCTAAGCACCCCATGGACCAGATCAGGGTCTCGTGCCTTGAGTTTGACACCCCGTACTAGATAGTTATGATGAACTGGCTGAGTGAACAGAATTGTATTTCAGCTAAAAAGAAGCATCAAGGAATATTTGCTGATTTTGAAAGAAGTCTCGAGACCGAGATGATTGGCCTCCAAGGCTGAAGGTCCTTGCTGATGATCTAGTTGAACCCATATTCTGAAGCCATATTCTGAAGCCATATTCAAGGCTGAAGATCCTAGCTGATCAGATCTAGTTGAGCCCAAAGAATGGTTTGGGTGAGAAGTAGCTGGCTACTTTTTACTGGTTTACCATTGAGAGCATTTTGGCATACTATGTAACAGTAATAAATAATACAAATAAGTACTACCCCGATAAATAGTAGTAGTAGTAGGTATAACGGGTATGGTATGCTGGATGCTCTGCAGTGGATAAGAAGATGCTCCAGAGAGTTATAAACACAGCACAAAAAATCATCAGTTGCTCTCTTCTTTGGAAGAGATTGTGAAGATCAGACTCCTCCCTAGAACAAGAGAAATCTCCACAGACCATTCTTGTCCTCGACATTCATATTTAGATCTGTTATCATCAGGGTGTCAGCTCCTATGGGAGGTCGCTGAAACTGGTTTAATAAAACACTTCACTCACTCAGCCTCTCAGTGCTGTTTATATTTCCATTTTACCCCCCCTCCCATTAATTAGCTAACATCTGCCCTTAGCAAAACACCCAATATCCATCCATAGCAATCGCACGTGCCACCCCCTAGGCCCCCAAACAACATCTTCCCCCTCCCCGAGTGTTACCCCTCCACCCCGATCCATCTGACATCCCCCATGTGGAATGCCAATCAGCTGAAATGACATCCTGAAGCATTTCCCAGCTGGCAAAAGAGAAGAGTGGGAGGCGTTGTGCTTAGAGCTTTGCAAAATGCCAAACAACTGATCAGGCATTTTCCCAGCCAGTTGCACTGAAGTAAGGAGGGGTGGTTGCGCCTGGCTTCATCAGCTGTCATCGACATGAACTCAGGACCTTCAAGGTAGGCAGCTCTCCCCCAACCACAGCAACATGTCGGGCTTCATTCCGTCAGCAGCATTGTTGAAGCTTGACACATGCGGCCCCATCTACCATGTGACTCTCTAAAACAAAAAATAGGCAATAAATATTTTGTACATACAATTTCCCCCTCTCCACTTTCGTGGGGCATTTCCTATGGAACCACTGCTGCAACCGGGGAGCGGACATATGTGTACACGGTATCCATGCTGTATCTGATAGTGGATACCCCTTCCAGCTAACTAGATATTGCAGGACACCCCATTGTTGATGTGAATTAAGTATCTTGTCAATTTCGTAATGATCATCATGTACTGGTCCCGGCAGAATCGCTCTTGGTTCTTGTCTGGCCATATTAGCTGGTTTTAATAGAACAACATGGAATATAGGGTGAATTCATTTAAAACGGGACGGCAGTTGAAGCTTCACTGTTACCGGATTTATGATTCGTAATATTTGAAATGGTCCAATAAATTTTGGTCCTAATTTCTTCTTATTTAAACCCAGGTGTATGTATTTTGTGGATAAATTAACCCAATCTCCAATATATGGCTTTTGGTCTGATTGTTTCTTGTTGCTTTGGATTGCATATGCTTCCTGGGCTTTTTAAAATGTGATTCGCATTGATTACCATTGTATTGCTATATTGGTTGCCCATGTAGTAGTATTGGGAGTTTCTTGTGTCTGTGCAGCTTGCGGCCATTCCGGTATGGGTGTAAATTCTATCCCATTAACTATTTGAAAAGGAGAATAACCGGAGTTACTATGAACCATGTTGTTGTATGCGACTTCAGAGTATGGCAGTAAAATTGTCCAATTACTTTGTTGATAACATAACATTGGAGGAATTGTTCAATGGCTGCGTTTGTTGCGCTTGTTCGGCTGCACCATTGGTAGCCGGATGGTAGGCTGTACTTAACCCTTGCATCTATCCAATCGCATCAAGGAATTCATGCCAAAATTTGGATATAAACTGCACTCCTCTATCAGATATAATCCATTTGGGTACTCCATATAATTGATATATTTGTTGTATGAATAATTGTTCTAGTTTTTTAGCCAATGGTTTTCCTTTACACAGTATAAAACGTGCCTATTTCTGAAATTAATCGATAACTGTACCCGTTATTTTCTGGTAAATCCACTATGAAATCCATTGTGATTTCTTGCCATGGTTTCGTTGGTTCCAATATAGACTGCAATAGACCCATTGGTTTCCCTATTTTAGTTTTTATTCATCATGCAAGTTGGACAGGACTTCACATATGCTTCAATAGCCGACTGCATGCCTCGCCACCAAAACTGTCATTTTGCTAAATGGAGGGATTTCAGGAATCCATAGTGTCCTGCCTGCTTAACATCATGACATCTTTTCAGTACCACTGATCTCAATACATTTGGTACATAAATTTTGTTCCCACGCCAGGCTATACCATCTTTCAATTTGATTTGATTTATGTTATGTGCCAACCAATCATCTTCTGCTAACAATACAGGCAGATCTGGCGCTAATATAAGGCTTTAGTTCCTGTGACTCGATCAATTATCGGTATAAGCGGTTGGATTGCACCTTGTGTTGGCAACGTTATTGTGGAAGTCGGGATAAATCATCCACCATAAAGTTTTTCCCTGCTGGGATATTTTTCAATGTGAATCTAAACCTCTTAAAAAAATAAAGCCCAGCGAATCTGTTTTGGCGATAAACGACGTGGATCTTGGAGAGCTTCCAAATTTTTATGGTTAGTTCACAACTTGAACAGTTTTGGATTGCCCTCCAACAAATGTCTCCAGGTCAATAATGACCAACGAGCTGCAAAACTTCCTTCTCCCATATCGCCCAATTACGTTCAGTTGGGCTGAACTTTCAACAGGTGTATGCACATGGGTGTAAAACCCCATCCTTACCCCTTTGCAGTAGCACCACTCTTACTGCTACGTTGCTGGCATCTGCCTGGATTACAAAAGGATTGGATTACAAATATGGATTACAAATATGGACTGGATTACAAATATCTGGATGTTTTAATACTGATTCCTTCACAAATAACTCTTTTAAGTTGTTGAATGCCTGTTAACATATCTTTGTTCATGGCAGCTTAGTATTTACCTTTGTATCTTTAATTCCTAAAGGTTCTGTCTTTAATAAATCTGTCAGCAGTAGAGCAACATTGGCAAAACAGGGAATGAACTGCCAATAAAAATTTGCAAACCCAAAGAAACTCTGTAGCTGTTTTCTAGTGGTTGGGGCTTGCTGCTTTAACATCATATCCTCCTTCTTTGGGTCCATCTCAAAACCTCGTTCAGAAATACGATAACTGAGGTAATCCAGTTGTTTGGTATGAAACTCACATTTTGAGAGCTTCACGTAAAGTTGAGCGTCTAACAGTTTTTTGAGCACCTGTCTGACTAATTGGATATGTTCTTGTTCAGACTTTGAATAAATTAAAATGTTGTCCAAATAAACCAAAACTCCTCTATATAAATGTTCATACAATACATCATTTATCAGCTGCACAAATACAACTGCAGCCCCCTGCAGTCCAAATGGCATCACTTTATAACAATAACTGCCCAATGGACAATTAAAAGTCATCTTCCATTCATCTCCTTCCCTAATTCATACTCGATAATACGCTTCTCATCGATCAAGTTTTGTAAATATGCGACCTTGTGCTAAGGTGGAAAATAGGCCTTTCATTAATGGCAATGGATATAATGGTTCTGCACAGATGGCATTTAACCCTCGATAGTCTACACATAAACGTAAGCTGCCATCTTTTTTTTCATGGAATAACATAGGCACTGCCACATGTGATCTACTTGGAGTGATGAAACCCATTTTTATTTTTTTATATATATATTTTTTCATTTCTTCTAATTCTTTGTGGGTCATGGAGTACATTTGTGGCTTTGGTAAAGATGTGCCTGGGGTCAACTCTATGGCACAATCTGTTGAATGGTGTGGTGGTAAACAATCAGTGCCATCTTCTTCGAACACCTTGGCCAAATCTTTATATTCATAAGGGTAGGAATGTATGGTTGATAATTCCTTTATCAATGTGTCTTCGGGAGCCCGTTGTGCTCTATGATGACTAGGTGGATGAGGGCCAATTGCTTGTGTTAATTTCCGATACCCTCCTTCCCATTTTATAGTTGGCTCTCACTTATCAAGCCAAGCTAAACCCAAGATTACTGCTTTGCTCATATGAGGAACCACAAAAGAAATCCACTCCCAGTGTTCACCCATCACCATTTTAAGATATTCAGTTCACCTAATATGGACCCATCCACCTGTTCAAATTGAATGGGTACATCCAATTTGAAGATGTTTAAGCACCCAGAATCAATTAGTGCCCCCACCTTGAATCCTTGTTCAGTCTGCTTATTCCATAGAAAAACAGGCAAGATAAAAGAATGGATTGGTTTACTCACCATTGGATCATCAGGTATCCCACATTCCAAATCACAGTGGGCTGGAACCGTAGTCAGTATACTGGAACTGTTATCCACATCATGGTCCTCCGATGATTTGCTTCTAACACCCCTCACTTTCTCCTGTCCATGCCAATCACTCCTGGTTGATCTGGTTCAGGCAATTTCAAGACCGACCTGAGGTATTCTAATGTCAAAGGGGATATAGGGCATGCTACAGCTCTATGCCCTGGTTTATTACATCAGAAAAATTTCATTATTCATCTACCACTTGGATTAATCGCCCCTTTAGTCTGGGGTTTTGTTACTGGAGCCATAGTTTTACATGTTTGGACATCACTTTCAAGTTTAGTTTTCACGCATCGGAGTCCATCATCTAATTCTATTGACACCTGATACCATTCGGTGAGCCTAACATGCGAGCCCCTGTACAGACAGGCTTGATGCAACTTAGGGTCCAGACCTTCTTGAAACAGATGTATCAATATACTTTCAGGTAATTGCGGCAGTTTGCTAATCACCCTTCGAAATTCAATGACATATTCTCTGGACGTTCTTCCTTTCTGTTTTATGGCCAGATCTTCTTCGGCTCAATTATCAGCCGTTGTATCCTTGAATCTAGTTCGTAAGGTGGCCAAAAATTGCCCTATACCTCCTAACTTCTCTGCTCTGCTACAAAACAAACCAGCTGCCCATTAGCATGCCTCCCCCACCAGTACTCCAGTGATTGCAATGATCATTGACCAAGTGGAAGGATAACATTGACCATATAAGTCAAAATGATTCAATACCTGACCTAGAAATACAGCTACTTTTTGTGCAGACCCATCAAAAGTAGCAGTTAGGGGAGGTGGTCCCCATCTTCCTGGTGGCTGCCCTCCCCAATGAGGCCCATACTCCATCTCTTGTCTGTCTATAGAGCCAGATCTTATGGAATAACTTTCAGATCCCACACTTCTCTCATCTAATCTTCTAGTACGCAAATCTGACTGTTCCAAGCCTCTTCCTACATCAGTTTCCCTGAATCCCATTTATTGTGGTATGCCGAAAGAACTACTAATAGGAGTTAAGGCTTGTTTACATCCCAAAGAGCTCCCAAAGAGTTTACATCCATGGGCCCTCGCAATGTCATCTCTCCAAATTGCTGATGTAGAAGTTCCAACATGTCACTACGTGGAGCCATCCACTGGTTGTCTTCTGCTCCAGGCCACCTTTTCACTTTCCAGTTCAATGTTCATTCCGTTTGGGTCATCCCTTTTGGAGCGTAACTCCGTTCACTCAAACGCACTTTTGGATGAACGGCTGGTTGCACTGTCAGTCGAATATCCTCCGTCTTCTCCCTCATATCCTCACAGTCCTGTCTGTGCTCACCTCTCTCTTCAACTTCATTGCAAACCTCTTCCTCCAAAAAATCAGAGTCTTTACCTTCTGCCATGATAATCCACCAACGGAGTAAATAGTAAAAGGCTCAGTGCTGGCTTTCTGCCAGCTCCTACAGGAGGTTGTTGAAACTGGTTCAATAAAACACTTCACTCACAGTCTTGATGTAGCAATGTGTGTTTATTTTGGCCACTTCCAACAGCAGCAACAAACAGAAAGTCCAAGTAAAGCCAGCATTGAGGGCATCTGCCTCTCAGTGCTGTTTATATTTCCTGTTCACCCCATTAATTAGCTAACATCCACCCTTAGCAAAACACTCAACATCCATCTACAGCAATCTTGCGCGCTACCACCCAACCCCCCCAAATAACACCTTCCCCCTCCCCAAATGTTGTCCTTTCCTCCCAATCCATTCGATATCCCCTATGTGGAATGCTGACCAACTGAAATGACATCCAGAAGTATTTCCCGGTTGGTAAGAGTGGGAGGCATTTTGCTTAGAGCTTTGCAAAACGCCAAACAACTGATAAGGCAGTTTCCCAGCTGGTCGCACCAAAGCGGGGAGGGGCAGTTACGCCTGGCTTTGTTGGCTGTCATCGACATCAATTCCGGACCTTCCAGGTAAATAGCTCTCCCCCAACCACAGCAACGTGTCAGGCTTCATTTCGTCAGCAGCGTTGTTGAAGCCCGACAAAGTGACAAGATAACCATTTGTCTGAAATGGTATATAGGGCAATGATGGAGAACTTTTTCGGCACCAAGTGCCCAAACCGGAATGTGCATGCATGCGCGTGCATGTGCACTGCCAGAGAGTCAGAAAACACTCTGAGACCAGCTGGCCAATGTGCACATGCCTGTTTTTTGGCCATTTTTCAGGCTATTTTCAGGCCATTTTTGTGCCAAAAACAGCCCGAAAAACACTCAGGTTTTTGGCTATTTTCAGGCCATTTTCAGACCATTTCATTTTCTGGACCATTTTCAGGTCGTTTTTGGCTCCAATACAGCCTGAAAATGGTCTGAAAAAGGCCTGGAAATGGCCTGACAAATAGCCTATTTTCTGGACATTTTTCTGGCCGTTTTCTGGCACTCTGGCCCCTGCAAGCACCAACTAGCTGGCACGCCAGAAACCAGAAGAACAGCTGCCGATGGTGTGCATGCCCACTGAAAGGGCTCTGTGTGCTATCTCTGGCATGCATGCCAGAGATTCACTATCATGGCTATAAGGTCTCCTGCCTCAGCAGGAAGAGAAGGCTTGGACTAGAAGACCTCCAAGGTCCCTTCCAACTCTGTTATTCTTCTAAAGTCAATGAGGAAACCAGAATCACATAACTACCATGTTACTAAGAACTACAATGGTGAGAAAAGTCGTAAAATGGAACAAAATTCACTTTAAGAAATTTCTCACTTAGCAACATTTTGGGCTCAATTATGGTCGTAAATTGAGGACAACCTGCATACATATTGTCCCAAGCCAGTCCCTAGGAAAAGGTTTTCAAGATCTCCCTAAAGAACAGTGGAGTCAGGGCCATGTAGCTTTTGACAGGAGTATTATTGGGTTGAAGATTCTTTAAGATGTCAAAAATGAAACCAAGGGAGGAATTGCAAAACCTGTTTGTTAATAATATGATTATACTCCATACTAAATCATCTTTGATGAGTGGGGAAACTTTTTGATGATAATATATATTATTTCAATTACTTCAAAACACTATACTACTAGTCCTTAGTTTATGACAGCGATTGGGATCAGAATTGCAATTACTAAGCAATGCAACTGTAAAATGCAACATCAATGGCAATGGCAGCTTCACGAATCTCAGTTGCATCATATAGCAAACCTGAGGATCTTGCATGATCATGAACCAATTTCATCCTGGAGTTGACTTTGCTTATGGAAAGCTACCAGGGAATGTTGGAAATTGGAATCACAAGGCAGTGTGTCAACCATCATTTTAGAGAATGATCATAACTACTACTCATTCAGTACTATTTCTAAGTTTCAAAAATAGCCATTGAATGAGTGGTCCTTAAATTAGAACTAACTATATTAGGGGTTATTCCCATCCATTGAATTTAATGGTGCTACAGATTTCCAAATCAGTTTTTCCATTTTTTTCTTTTTAGGATAAATCACATAAGAGAGCCCATTCACCATCACCACCCAAAAAGCACTCTTTATCCCTTAACTTTTTGTTAATATACAAGCATCCAGTGTGTTGCTTCTTCAGGAAAATAAAAACACTATTAGAAATATTGTAATCTTTTTTTTCAAATAACTTTGATTAATCATTGCAACTTAAATATGAGATAATTCAAGCTTAATGGAATACACACTCTGTCTATATTATCTCAGCTGTCATCTTCAAGGACCAAAAGAAGCCCCTTCCCATATACCTTGGATTTGTCCAGCAAAGTTGCTAATGGGGGCATCTATGTGAGAACAAACACCTAGGATTAATTGCACTAAATAAATGAACAATTAAGAATATTACAGGAAGATTAAAACATCCCCAGACCTCTCTCCAACCTTCTTTGCCTATTTCCATTGCAACTGGTTATCCATCCAGTCATTTAGTGAATCCACTTTCCCCAATGGACATTTGGATACCAGTCATAAATGCAAGCCTGAATACAATCACATGACCGCAGGATTGGTGCGACAGTTGAAAGTCTGAGCATAGGTCATTGATCACTTTTTCTGTGGCTATTGTAACTTTAATAGAATAATGGTGTTGGAAGGTCTTCTAGTCCAACCCCTTTCTCAAACAAACAAATGGCTGTCTAAACTCTTCTTAAAACCCACAACTTCTGGAAGAAAGTCTTTGCAATTGTTTAATAACTTTGAGCAGTGGGTAAAAGAAATGTCATATGTTGAAAATTACCTTTAGGAAACAGACACAGAAAAAAATAGCTTAAAAAAAACAATCTTCAGAGGGCAACAAAGAGATATTGAAAACTCCTTGCTACCCTCTAGTGGTCAGTCTTGCAACCTAGATATGGTATGACATATATATGACAAAGGGAGAAAAGCTTTTAGGCTACTGAGGAAGGTGGTTCCTTGAAGAAAGGAGGCATGATAACAGGACCTTCCAGCAAGATAGTGAAAGGGTACTTTGATTAAATTGGAAGGGAGTGAAACTTTTGTAAGGTTCAAGCTGTTGTCTTGGGCTTTCTGGCTGGGGAATTTTGGAGTTGAGGTCCACACATGTTGCTGAGAGAAACACTTAGTTAAATCATTATACTCATGTTTGGCTTTCTGGTTTGGAGAAGGCCTTCTCCAAAAGGCCATGAATTCTAGTCCCATTTTAACATAAAAGAAGCTGGATGACCTTGACCCATTCATTCTCACTCAGCCCTAGGAAGAAGGTAATGGCAAAACCATTTCTGAAAACTATACAAACTTGCCCAGGAGTTAACACTGATTCAAAGACATTCACACAAACATCCTTTATGGTCAGGATACCATTTACTCCATTATAGTTTAATAATCCCAGGGTTGGATGCTGAATATTGATGCTCCAAAACAGGATGCATATCAAAGCTTGGTAAAGCAAAGCTTAACAAAGAATATAAACTGAAATCTCTTTCGGAACGCTGTCTCAACAGAAGCAGCTGAATTAAAGAGAGAATCCCGTGTTGATGTGATTTTTTTTAAAAGGGTTTCTGGAAGTGGCTTTATGCAATCTTTTTACAATCTTTAGTCTACCTCTCTGTTAAAGCAGCCTAGCCAACACAGCTCTAGGCTGCATAATCAGAGGGACAGAATCAAGATCATGTATAGTGTTAATACCACTTTATAATGCCTTGCTAAGGCCACATTTAAAATACTGTATTCAGTTTTGGACGCCACGGTGTAAAAAAGATGTTGAGACTTTAGAAAGAGTGCAGAGAAGAGCAACAAAGTTGATTAAGGAGAATGGTTGCAGGAACTGGGTATGTCTTGTTTCATGAATAGAAGGACTAGGGGAGACATGATAGCAGTGTTCCAATATCTCAGGGGCTGCCAGAAAGAAGAGGGAATCAAGGTATTCTCCAAAGCACCTGAGGGAAGGACAAGAAGCAATGGATGGAAATTGGAAATCAAGGAGAGAAGCAACCTAGAACTAAGGAGAAATTTCCTGACAGAACAATTAACCAGTGGAACAACTTGCCTCCCAGAAGTTCGTGGAATTCAAACAACACTGGAAGTTTTTAAGAAGAAATTGGGCAACCATTGGATCGAAAGATGGTATAGGTTCCTGCCTGAGCAGGGGATGGACTAGATGTTTAGGAATATAAGTCACCTAACAGGAATTTGAAGTAGAAATAATAAGTAAACCAGAACTAGACATTTTAATACTGTCTCTTTAAGGGAATGCAAGAGCATGCAATTGGGTCTGTGGTTTCTCAAATGGCCATAAGATGGAGCCAGAAACCTGGGTTTTTGTTATCTTAGTCTTAGTCTCTTCAGAAAGAGTATGTGGTAGTGTAATCTTATATTTCCTTTCTGTATGGAATAAGTAATATTGCCCTTGCTCCATTCTTTCCCCTATTGACTGATATTTCTGGATTTAAATGGTAAGTCTCGATAACTGTAACTGTTTTCTGACACTGGACTTTAGTTTTTGATATCTCCTGGGATTGGGAAAAACTGACCTGATTTAATCTCGATGAATTATTTTGGCACTGCCTATTTTGAACTTTGCTAAAAACTTTCCAGAAGTAAAAAACCTACATTACTTAGATCAATGTATTGTGTACTTCGTGTGCTGTATTATTCCAACACTTATTACTCATATACCTCTCCCTGTAAGCACGCTCGCATTACCTGCAAACCGTCGAGAACTACTACGCGTCTCATCATCACTGGTTTCATGGGGCCCTGGATACACGCGGAGTATCTAGAGGCTCATATCGCCTGAGAGTCTAGTGTGAATACACAAGTACACTGCTTCACTTACATATCAGCTGTTATGTTTTTATTGTTGTTTTCACTATCCTGATAAAAGAATGGCACAAGTCACATCTCAAACATGTCTATCACTGATTAAATCCCAGTTGCGATTGGAACAAATTAAGTTTCCTGGTACTTATGAAGCGTGAAGTCTACTCTGTGTCAATAAAAGATTATGGAAATGTAGTTCTAAGACCACCAAGATGTTAACACACACAATGAGTGACTGATTGCCAAGAAGATTGCTGGGGCTTTAAAAAAGAACAACGAACGAGCTCTTTGTATAATGTGGAACTAACACTGAATGGACCAGCAGGGTTTAGGTCCCATATTCGTGGAGAAGAGGACGGCTGCTAAGTTTTGGGAAAATTTGAAGAGATTTATCGTTGCGGACCAGTTTAGTAGGTGCACACATACATCTTAACGTAAAACTGTTTAGAGCCACGTCTTCTGAAAGGTGGAGGAAGATGATGTTAGGCTCATTTAAAACTTCACGAAAAAGAACTTATTCAAGCTACCATGAAAGGAACTCATATTTTCAGAGCGATGCATCAAAGCTCGACTAAGCGAGTGCCTATGTTTCTTCTCCCACTCATTGCCAGAAACCTAGCGAAAATGTGATATCTGATCAATCTATACTTCGATACTCTTCACTGGAGAGTCCTGCCCCAGAGATCAAACTCTATCAGCTGACTGACTCATTATACTTGAGAACTCTCGGGTTCGAGAAGGAGCAGCCTAAGAATGACAGCGTTATGATCGAGACCCGAAGCTGAGACACTAGGCAACACAACACACATAGATATTTCCGTTCAAGCTGACCCCTATCACTTATTGAGAGAATTGCTCTACCTTCTGTCTTCTGGCGGGGCGCTAGGGCGAAAAACATATTATTCTACAAAATTCCTTGTAAAAAGGGAAAAACTAATAAGTGACGAAACTAGGCAAACAGACACCAGAAGCGCCACACGCAAAGAATGTTAATTAGCTATGCTGTTTACGCAATTCAGCTGTAACAATGATTTGTTGGGTTGTTGATAGTGGAGCATCCACAATGCATTACTAAAGATAGAAAAAGATTTCAGATATTCCACAAATGTAAACAACATGTATCATTGTCGCAAATGGATGGAAGATGAAAGCATCAGGTGAGGTACTGCCACATTGTTCTTCGTAAAAAAACATTACACATATGTTATATGTACCACATAAAACTGAAATTTAATTTGCGTATCAATTAAGGCTTTGTTAAGATGTTATGTCTCAAGAACTATCTAGGGATAAACCTGCCTATAATTAGATGAAAGAGGGTAAAGTCGTACGTGCTACTTTATTAACCATAACCTTGATTACATATTACTGTGATATCATTGAAGTCTTGAAGATGACTAACTCAGTCTATAAGAATGTTAAAGCCACAATGATAATGCTATCATACTCTTTAACTGCAGATACACAGTATTCTCCAGTGCACACTTAATTGTTCAAAATGCGTCAACACTGTTTGAATTTGATTAGAGAAAGTAAAAATTGAAAACTTGTAGCAAGTATTTACACTGTAATGTGTTAGTCAAGAAAAAGAGTAAGCGTTACTCCTGCAAACGACTAAATGGCTTAAGACCAAAGAACTTAGAGATGTGTATGGCTGAATAAACTGGTCCTAAGAAACCAAGTAGTAGACAGGTGCCTTCTATATTTTGAGTATTATGGGATCCAACTTACTACGAATCATCGTTTCTGCTATTTTATGACAGACAAAAAACAGAAACACTTCCAACATTTCTTTAACTTTGGCTAAGGTTTGCTTGAGAGAAATGAAAAGCTAAAGTAAAATTACTTTATCTTAGGGATGTTGGGGCTTGATTTGTTTAACAAACCGTTCTACGTCCGAGATCATGCACACAGTCTCTAGTGACCATGTCGGTTCGCTCACAGCTGACATAGCTCCAGCCATAAAGTAACGCCTCTGTCTGCTCATGTCACCAATATCATGGCCCTCGCCCAGTCACGCGCTCCGCCTGCACCCCTATCTACGACAGAATCATCTACTCAATCTGTTAACAGACTCCAAATTTCGGTCCCGCACACTATCAGACTTTATTCCATAAATATGCTAAGTGGCTGGTTGAGTCTGATAAACGTCTGCACCTTACAGACCATACCAATATAACTCGTTTAAATAGAATTCGTGTAAAGAGACGGCTAACATTAACAAAGCCACATGGCTTTGCACTATGTATCTGACTTAAGTTCTACCTAACACTGTAGGTGAAAGCATATAATGTGCTAGTAACCACTGGTTTTACTAAAAACGAATGCTACGTAAGTACATAACAACTGGGAGAATTGCCACATCAATTTGTTGGCAGGCAGAAAACTTAGATTTAAGTACTTACACAACATTCTGCGAGCATCCAGCCATTGTGGCATTTCCCTCACAGAGTAAGCACTGAAGAGGCGCAACAAATATAGCTAAGTAACGTTTTTTTTTTTGGCTTTATGAGGGGCAAACATAGATCGATTTAGATTTGTGGATCCAACAGACAGCAGCTTCATGTTTATTTGTTAGTAGCAGATGCGAAAATTTCATCTGAAATGCGTGGCGGCTCGGATACAACGAGCTGAAAAAGCATCGAGCAATTATATTATTATTGACACCCAACATCAGGTCCCTAAAGATAGAAATCAAGTACACCCCAAATAGCCATCTAAATGATGGAAGGAACAGGAGGAGAGTAGGACGGAACAGGACAAGGAAGATGGTGAAGCACAGCGAGCACGTCGACACAGAAAGTCCACAGTAAGCTCCTAATCTCACCAAGACGCTTTGCCATCATCCCTCAGTAGTCACAAACGCACACACCTGATTAGATATCAGGCTTAGTGTTGATTAGCCAACAGGAATACAATTCCTGGTAACCTTGTGAACTAAAACCTGATCCTGCTAAGGATGCGAGGTCGTGACTTGGCAGAAAGCAACTGGACTAAGAGAACTTGGAATATTAAAAAAGTGGTGATGTATACGAAAAAGGATGTTAAGGTTACGCAGTCAGGTAAAGCAGTGCATAGGATGTAAAATGGATATATAAACTGAAACAGATGTTAGATGGGACTGCTTAGCCAGTTAGGTAGCACAGAGCGTTTCAATCAGACAGCCAAAATGACTACAATGAGTGTTTTGCACCTAGTCTGAAGGGCTACTACATTAAGCGCGTAATTAGTGTCAGCTAAAGAGAAATATAATCTGTAAATCATATTGGATTAGAGACGGGCACACCTGCATGCACTCATTGCCAACACACTATATAATCTTAAAGAAGAAACCTTTCGTCTCAATAAAATGAATCACTGATCATAATGCATACTGCTGGAAAATGAGACTAAGAAGTCTTTATGGCTTTAAAAAAATCAGGACTATGAAGCTGAACATTGGCTATTTAGTTTAGAGAATTAAACTAAGATAGGTTTTGCGAGCTGACATGCTGATCCATGTTTGTTTAAAGAGAAAATGATAGCGTATGATTCTCATTGTTGCTATTATTTATTGATGAACATAGCATTAATCCCCAAAAACTGAACAAGAAGCTACTGAGATAATTTCACTACTGGAAAGAAATTTAAAATCGAAAACACAGTTAACAGAGAAAATTCAAAACAATATCCTTGGTTGAAGATGAGATGAACTCAGGAGGATACCAAATCTCACAGGCAGATAAAATTAACAATTACTTAAAACAGTTATCAAAATGGAACTTTTAAGCTGGCTAAAAACATCCAATGAGTCGCTAGGAGTTTATCCATAGTGATGTTCACAAGTTCCTTATTTTCATAGGAATACTTTCATCAGTCTTTGATTGGTAGTTGTATCTTTATCTCAGTAATAATTGGTCGAAGGCCAGCAATATTGCACTAACCAGGTTGTTAAAAAAAAATTCAATTAGCAGAATTTAAAACGCGTGAGCCCACTGAAATCACTGCAAACGTGCAAACGTATCCTGTAAAATACCTAAAGCACAACAATGTGCATTATACATTGTATTTGGAGCCCCAAAGATGAAACTGAATTTACCAGCATATTGCTGAATGCAAGTTTTGCTACAGACATAAAAACACAACAATCTACATCAGGTCCTCTCAGATATTAATTGAGAAAAGCATTGCATCTGGATGAAATCTATGTAGATAGCAAAAATCTAAAGCTTTGTCAACAATGGAGGCTGAATTATCATGTTTGTCTTTACTATGTTACAAGATATAGTTTCTATAAGCCAAATTATTAATTGATATGGGAATTGATGTTAAAAAATCCATTGTTATTACGAAATAAACCACATCAGCAATAACATATGTTTCAAATATTGCTGTGAAAAACAAAAACAAAACACACAAGATTTAAATATTTACATGTGAGACAATATGATGCAAAGTCAGATGTTAAGCTAGAATACTTGTATGTCCAGGAAAACAATATAAAGATCATTTAAAAGCCATAGCGCTCATAAAGCATAAGCTAGAGATGTGGAAATATGGACTTAGAATGTCGAGGTTTATATATTATCTTACCCAAAAGAGGGAGAATGTTAGGAATATAAGTCACCTCAAGAGGAATTATATACATAAACCAGGAAGACATTTTAATTATATCTCTTTAAGAATGCACGCAGCATGCAATTGTGATGTGTTCTCAAATGGCCCAAAGAATGAGCCAGAAAACTGGTTTTTTAGTCTTAGTCTGAGCTCAGAAGAGAGGTGGTGTATCTTTATTCCTTCTGTTGGAAAGTATTGCCATTGCTCCAATTTTTCCTAATTTGACTGACATTTCTGGATTTAATGTAAAGTCATGATACTTAACTGTTTCTGACACTGCGGACTTGTGTACCTGGAATATCCCTGAATTAAAAAACTGAGCTGATTTAACCTGTGTGAATGAGCTTTTGGACGCTATTTTGAACTTTGCTTAAACCTTTCTGGAAGTAAAACCTTACATTTACTGTACAGTGTATCTGCTGTTACTGTGTGTGCTGTATGTGTGTATTATTCCAACACTATTCTCTATATGTCTCCCTGTATGCGCTCATTCTCCTAACGGGGAATTACCTCAACACTAGAAGACCTCCAAGGCCCCTTCCAACTCTATTATTCCATTCTGTACTATTCAATGTCATGAACTCAGCATCTAAATGCCATTTAACACTAATCTGTCCTGTATCCTTCCTCATCTCTATTCTCTTGCAATCTCAAGTGCTAGTCCCACATGGAAACTATTTGCCCAATGTGCACATTTGCTGAGTAAACAACAGCTTGATGGCTCAACTACAATTCTCTATGAATAGCAATATATTCTTGAAGCCATTTTTTTAAAAGCGTCTCACTCTGAGAGCTCAGACAGCTGTGATGGCCCACAAGGAGAAAAGGCGATCCATTAAAAAATACAAATGAGCTTGGCAACCAAGGATGATTTTAGATCAATGTCGTTTGTGCTGCTGTTCATGTTATATTTATTATTCACTTCACTCAACATGCTGGCTGGCTTTTCGCTTGTAGAGACTCTTATCTAATGCAATTCCACCTACACAATGCACATTATAGTAAGTTAAGATCTGACCAAGGGCTGAATTTCTTATCTGAAGACCCACCAGCAAAAAACAAACTGAAAAGCCTTTCTAATGCAAAACAAATCATTATCACACGTTTGTGCATGTATATTTGTATCTTCTGGCCTCCTAGCACATACAAAACATAAGAGACCTGCCAAAAAAGCACAAATCTGACTTGGAAATTTGTTCCCATAATTGTCAAGTAGGGACCTGTAGAAAGCCAAAATCAAAAGCTGAGAGCATTAATGCTATTCTTATTTCACACTTTCCCATGGATTGGTATTCATAGGATACTATTCTAATATTGGAGTGTTGACATTAAAATAATTTAGAATAGGTATTTTAAAACTTGCAGGAGGATGGACTTAGCATTTGACTACAACTTTTTTTAAAAAAATATACTTTATTGATTTTACAATTAAAATAGACCAACAACACATACATAAATGCAAGAGAGAAAAAGAAAACAAGAAAAAAAAGAATAGAAAGAAAAAAATAGAAAACAATTAAAAACATTTTCATCTTCAACAGTTTGTGAGACCTCCTTTTTACCCTTATTTTATGCCATATACACAATTAATCCTTACATATATCTGTACATCACTACTATGGTTCTATCATATCTTCTTTTGCCTTTTAGTGTGAAATCTATCTTTGGTCTATCCATTTGTACCAGCAGTTCCAGCTGTTGTAATATATTGAAGTGTCTTTATCTTTTAATGCCAAGATTAATTTGTCTGTTTCTGCACAACTTGAAATTTTTTGAATAATCATCTCCTCCGATAGAACATGAGGCTGTTTCCAACTTTGTACAAAAGCCAATCTGGCTGCTGTCAAAATATGAATTATTATATATTTCATTTTTTTGGTAGTTCTTTATCAAAGATCCCTAATAGAAAGGACTCTGGTTTAAATTAGATCTGTTCTCTTGTCATTTTCTCCAGCCAATTTCTAATTTTCTGCCAATATTTTTGAGTTTTTGTACAAGACCACCACATATGGAAGAAAGTTCCCTCCTTTTTTTTTTTTTTTTGCATTTCCAGCAGTTCGGACTCATATTGGGGTGCATCTTCGCTTATCTCAAAGGAGGAAGGTGCCACCTGTAAAACATTTTTTCTTTGTACACCACCGATTTTGTGATTTCTACCCCAGACCTTTTCCCATTCTGTTAAGGTGATACTACGTCCTATGTTCCTACTCCAGGCTATTCTTATTGTACAATTATATTTAGTTTCTTAGGATTTTTAGAAAATTCTTGTTGAAATCCTAATTCTCAGTTACTGATTCATTGATTTTTGCAAATCCTCTTGCGTCTGAGCATTTCTCAGGGTTGAGTCTCTCGTGTCTAAATAAATTTGGGTCTTTGGCTGAAAATAATCCAGCAAGCTGAAAATAAGTAATGTATATCCTTGTGAACTCTTGAAAATTTTCTAAGATCCCATCAAGCTTTCCTTCCAATCAGAATACTGATGGCTTTTCTCCTGTATGAGTCATCCTTTCTTTAATTATAGCAAAGTTGTGACTGAAACACTGACCAGTTTGGGCATCTGAATAGCTTCTGATCTGTGTGTAAACTGACATGATTTATCACATTAGACCTACTTGTGAAAGCTTTCTGACAATTGGGACATTCAAAGGACTCCTCTTCTGTATCAGTTCCCTATTATTCCACCAGGTGAGAGTTCCAACTGAAACTTTCCCCACAATCCAAGCACTCATCCTGTGTGAATCCTCTGGTGTCTCACCAGGTCAGAATTCCAATTGAAAGCTTTCCCACAATTTGGACACTCATAGGGTTTATTTCCCATGTGAGTCCTCTGGTGTATCACCAGGTTGCTATTCTGACAAAACTTTTGCCACAATCGCAACACTTACATGGTTTCTCTCCTGTATGGGTAATCTGGTGTCTGTCCAGGTTGGAATTCTGATTGAAACATTTGCACAAACTGAGCTCTCTCCTGTATGGGTCCTCTGGTGTATAAGCAGATTGGAATTCTGCTGGAAACTATTCCCACACTCCGGACACTCATATGTTTTGTTGCCCATGTGAGTACTCTATTGTTGCACATGGTTGGAATTCCAACTGAAATGTTTCTGTCCTGTGTGAGTCCTCATGTGCGTCACAAGGTTAGAATTATTATTGAAACTTTTCCCACAATCTGGACATTCATACGGTTTCTCCCCAGTGTGAGTCCTCTGGTGTTGCACAAGATTAGAGTTCTGACTGAAACTTTTCCCACAATCGGGACATTCATATGGTTTCTCGCCTGTGTGAGTCCTCTGGTGTTGCACAAGGCTGGATTTATTATTGAAACTTTTCCCACAATCCAAACACTCATATGGTTTCTCCCCAGTGTGACTCCTCTCGTGTATCACCAGAAAAGATTTCTGACGGAAACTTTCCCCACAATACGAACACTCATACGGTTTCTCTCCAGTGTGAATCCTCTGGTGTATCACCAGATTAGACTTGTGGAGGAAACTTTTCCCACAGTAGAGACACTCATATGGATTCTCCCCAGTGTGAGTCCTCTGGTGTATCACCAGGCGAAAGTTCTGACTGAAACATTTCCCACAATCTGAACACTCATATGGTTTCTCGCCCGTGTGAGTCCTCTGGTGTATCACCAGATTAGACTTCTGACTGAAACTTTTCCCACAATCCGAACACTCATATGGTTTCTCTCCTGTGTGAGTCCTCTGGTGTTGCACAAGTCTGGAATTTTTATTGAAACTTTTCCCACAATCCGAACACTCATACGGCTTCTCCCCAGTGTGAGTCCTCTGGTGTATCACCAGGTAAGAATTCTGAATGAAAGTTTCACCACAGTCTGGACACTCATATGGTTTCTCTCCTGTGTGAGTCCTCTGGTGTATGACCAGATTGTAACTTTGACAAAAACTTTTCCCACAATCTGGACACTCATACGGTTTTTCCCCAGTGTGAGTCCTCTGGTGTTGCACAAGGCTGGATTTATTAGTGAAACTTTTCCCACAATCTGGGCACTCATATGGTTTCTCTCCTGTGTGAGTCCTCTGGTGTTTCACAAGGTTAGAATAATTATTGAAATTTTTCTCACAATCTGGACACTCATACGGTTTCTCCCCTGTGTGAATTCTCTGGTGTATCATCAGGGAAGAGTTCCGACTGAAACTTTTCCCACATTCTGGACACTCAAATGGTTTCTCTCCGGTGTGTGTCCTCTTGTGTATCACCAGCGTGGCATGCTTACTAAACTTTTTGGCACACTGTGGGCACTGATAGGGCTTTTCTCCATTATGGGTTCTTTTATGCTCAAGAAGTTGGGATGTGTAGCGAAAAACCTCATCACATTTGGGGCATTTGTATGGTTTTTCACTTGTGTGGATCCTTTGATCCATAATCAGGTCTGATTTGTAAACTGTGCTTTTCTGACAGTATGAATATCTTTGGAGCTTTTCCGCCACTGATAGTCTTAGTTTCTTGAGGAGATCTCTTCTTGGATCGTTCAAGCTGTTTGTTTCCTCACAGGGTGAGGCCTGCATTATTGTCTGGAATGAGAGCTTCCTCCCCGTAGACTTCTAGATATTTCCTCTTCTTCTGAATCTGGAAATATTCCTCTTTTATTTTTTGATACAATGTTTCTTTGAGATCTGCACACAATACTCGTTTATCACCTCAAACTCTTCCATTTTTTTTTCTTGTCTCTTCCTGGCTGGGGAAAAGTTTTATAATTATCTGGAGGAAAGGGAAAAGATGTTGTTTCCCAGATGTACTGGATTCACTTTCCTTCTTAAAGCTGCTTCTGATTCACTGCTGTCCAGATCGGGTTTTTTGGCATTTCCTTTGTCTGTAAAATTTCCAAAAAAGAGATACTTTAATTACTCTTCATAATATTGTTGCAACATGTGAAAATAAAAAAGGTACACATTTCAAATATTCACACAATCATGGAATTCTGTTGTTGACTTGTGCAAATCACAGATGTTCAGCACTGCAAATTTTTATAATCAGATAGATACCTAGAAATACTTAGGAACACGGATACACATATATTCACAAAAAATACAGAAACACACCCCTCTATCTGTATGTACCACATGTATGAATCAGTGGTGAGATTCAAATAATTTAACAGTTTCTGTGAATATGGCTAGGTGGGCATGTGACTGGGCAACTCAAAGTCACTCACGTCAAGGAATGCCTGGCCCCTCCCCTTACAGCCATTCCTTGTCACACTCAGCCTCAATTCATCTATAGTTCTGTAAAAATGTTGTTCACTTTTTTTTGACTTTATTATCTACATACTTTTGATGTACTTTCTTGGACCACTGAAAGGAGGAAATGGCTCACATGCTTTCCCCAAGTGCGTGATAGGTAACAGGCTTTTAAGGGGTTGCTATAAAGAAGGGGAGGCAATGTATTTTCCAAAGAAGCAGAAGGCAAAACAAGAAACAATGGATGGAAACTGAACAAAGGGAGAAGCAACCTAAAACAAAGGAGGAACTTCCTGACAGTGAGAACAATTAACCAATGGAACTGCCTGTCTCTTTACAGATTCTGTGACTTTAGAATCATAGGCTAAGTACATTGGAAGTCCGAAAGTTGAACCTTCTGCTCAAGGCAGAAGACCTAATATATACCTGTGGGTCCGCAGACACCTGGGCTTTGGCTGCAACAACTTCTGGCAGCCTTCCCAGCCACATACTTCCTTGTCCCACTGCCCCATGTGAGGCGGGAGGCCCAAGAAAAAGCTCCTGGTCAGGGCAAACAGCCCTTCATGACCTAGCTAACCCTTCCTGGGGAGCAAAGCATGGCTTGGACAAACTGATCTGTCCCGAAGGCAAGCTGCAGACCAGCGGCAGTGGCGGCAGAAAGAAGAAAGCAAACTCCAGAGCAATAGTGGTGGCAGTGCTCCGGGAGGGCAGGTGGATGTTCCGGGGCTGCATATGCACACTGCAGTGGAGAATCAGTCTCAGCCCAGCACAGCGTCTCCCACAAGGGCTGCCCACCCACCTGTTGGAAGGGCTGGCCTGGAAGCGGCACATCTCATCATGGACTGGATGCGGGACTCGAGGCAGAGGGGAAGGCAAGTGGGTGGTATCGCCCAGAGACCGCTGTGTCCCACTGAGGCAGCTCTTTGGTTGAGCACAGTGGCCAGGGGCCTTCCCCTGCTGCCAGCCTTACCTTCTAGATCTTCTACACACCACCGCTGACCTGAATACATGCCCTTCAGATCCCAATGGGCCACCCAACCGAGCAGAAGAAATAGATGAACTCTTTGTGAATCAATGAACAATTGTATATAGGAAACATACCAGAGCAGTAATGGGAGACTTTAACTGCCCTGATATCAACTGGGAGACAAATTCAGCAGCAGATTCCTAAGCAACTTAGCTGACAACTTTGTCATCCTAAAGGTAGAGGAGGGCACTAGAGGAAAAACTGCTGAAAAATATGATCATAAAAGCCCAGTCCAACACAATACCATTAAAAAGAAAAACAAGAAATCCAAGAAAAAAATCAGAATGATATCATGAAGAGCTCTCTGGTAAAGAAAGACAAAAAGGATGAGTACAAAAAATGGAAAGAAGGACATATCAGCAGATAGCCCAAATCTGCAAAGATGAACTCAGGAAAGCAAAGGCGCAAAATGAACACAGACTTGCAACAAAAGACAATAAAAAGAATTTCTTTCAACATATAAAGAACAAAAAAAGTCACAGTTGGTTCACAAAAAGAGTGAAATAGCAAGGAAGTAAAAGGCAGGAGAGAGAAAGCAGAGTATGTATTCTTATGCCATCAGTCTTCCACAAAAGGAAACTATTTCCCATATCTACCAAAAATATAATGTAAAAGACAGACTGGAAATAAAAATTAAAAATAAGTAAGAAAATCGCGACGAACACCTGCTGACCTTGCTAAATATAAATCCGCCTGAATGGGTTACAGCCCAGAGTTTCGGTCAAAAAAGCTATGGTAAATGTCATCTCCAGAACAATTGTATCATATCTTAAAAATCCTGGAGCCACTGGGGAACTTCGCAGAGGTTTCCGGAAAAGAGCTATCATCCTCTACT
>BHFT01054582.1:0-10482 GCA_004320025.1 Laticauda laticaudata
TTTGAGAGCGGATAACAATGGATGGAACATTTTCTCGTCCGCTGTGTCCTTT
This sequence comes from Laticauda laticaudata, assembly GCA_004320025.1. Lineage (NCBI taxonomy): Eukaryota > Metazoa > Chordata > Lepidosauria > Squamata > Elapidae > Laticauda > Laticauda laticaudata. The sequence continues at coordinate 53 of BHFT01054582.1, forward strand.
TTACATACGTTTTGCATCCATCGGCTGATGTGTCAGGGCCTTTATTTTCGAACCATTTATAAAACAAATCCCATATCATGTAATATTTTGCTTTTTTCTTGTTCTTTAATTACCAATGTTAAATCTACTCATTTCTGCACATTCCAATATTTTCATAATCCTTTATTGGAATATTTTCATTTTTTCAATTTTGAGCAAATACAATTCTAGCTGCTGTTAATATATGTATGATTAAATATGCTTTTTCTTTACTGTAATTTTGGGTAATATTCCCAATAAAAATATCTCAGGTTTTAAGTCTGTATGTTGTTTATCATCTTTTCGAACCATGTATGTATTTTTGCCCAATATCTTCTAATTTCTATAAAAGTTCACCACATTTGGTAATATGTTCCAGGTGTCTGGTAACATTTTCAGCATTTCACTGATTTGTCTTCAAACAACTTTACCAGTCTTGCTGGTAAAATGCTATCTTTAAAACATCTTACACAAATATTCTTTATGTGCTGCTGACATTGTTAATTTATAATTTCTATCCCACAATTTCTTCCCATTTATCTAATTCTATTTCATAACCAAAATGTTTCTCCCAAGCTATCATCGTCTCCTTCACTTTTTCTTCTTCTAATTTCACTTCTAGTGAGTAACCATACAATTTCTTAATCATTTTTTTCTTGTGTTCCTATTAAAAGGAAAAAAAAATAAAAAGAGATAAGACCAAAAGATACCAGAAGAGAAAGAACTACAAAAAACTAGTAAAAGAATATAAAAAATCAAATGAACTTAATGAACCATAAACTGGAATTAGTCGATAAAGAATTGTCACAAAAAATTAAAAGGGCTAAGGGCTTTTTGAAAATGCAAATAAACCAGGAAGATGATTAGACACAAGCTGAGAAAAGAAAAAGAACAGAAAAGGATAACGCATTTAATAGACAATAAAGGAATTCTTTGTCATAGAAATGAAAAGAAAAAAATAGCTGAAAAGTATTATGAGAAATTATATGATCAAGAGACAATTACAGAAGAGAACATTAAACAATATTTGAAATAAGAAGAGTTACCCAAACTATCAGAAGAAATCAAATTAATGCTAGAAGAAAAGATAACAATGATGGAACTAATTGAATTATTAAACAGACAAAACAATGGGAAAGCACCTGGCCCGGATGGGCTACCAGCAGAACTATACAAAACATTACAAAATTGTCTTTGTAACACAATGTTACACAACAATGTTAGAGGTGCTAAAGAAGCATTGATGAAAACTAAAGTACCTAATTCATGGACGGAGGCTTACATTATTCTTATAATGAAAAAATACTCTGACTTGCAACAAATAAAAAACTATAGACTGATATCCTTACTGAATGCATATTATAAAATGTTTACTTCAATAATGGCAGAAAGATTAAATATATTTTTAAATCATTTTATAGATGGGGATCAAAATGGCTTCTTGCCTAAGAGACAAATAAAAGGCAATATGAGGACAATATTGAACACATTAGAATACTATGAAGCACATCCTAAAAAATAGGTGGTGTTAAGTATTCTTAGATGCACAGAAGGCATTTGACAATGTGAACTGGCAATTTATGCTGGTGCAAATGGAAGAAATGGGTTTTGGGGAAAGTTTTATTGAAATGATTAAGGTAATATACACTGCTCAAAAAAATAAAGGGAACACAAAAATAAGACTTCCTCGATCTGAATGAATGAAATATTCTTATTAAATACTTTGTTCATTACATAGTTGAATGTGCTGACAACAAAATCACACAAAAATTATCAATGGAAGTCAAATTTAAGCAATCCATGGAGGTCTGGATGTTGAGGTGCACTCAAAATTAAAGTGGAAAAAAACAAGGCTGATCCAACTTTGATGTAATGTCCTGAAAACAGTTAAAATAAGGCTCAGTAGTGTGTGTGGCTTCCACGTGCCTGTATGACCTCCCTACAACACCTGGCATGCTCCTGATGAGATGGTGATGGTCTCCTGAGGGATCTTCCTCCCACACCGGGACTAAAGCATCCCCCAACAGCATCCCCCTGGACAGTATTCCCCTGGACATTGGTAGATGGAGCATGACATGATGTCCCAGATGTGCTCAATTGGATTCAGGTCTGGGAACAGGCGAGTCAGTCCATAGCATCAATGCCTTTGTCTTGCAGGAATTGCTGACGCACTCCAGCCACATGAGGTCGAGCATTGTTGTGCAGTAGGAAGAACGCAAGGCCAGCCGCACAGCATATGGTCCTCAAAGGGGTCTGAGGATCTCATCTCGGTACCTAATGGCAGTCAGGCTACCTCTGGTGAGCATATGGAGGGCTGTGCGGTCCCTAAAGAAATGTCACCCCATACCATTACTGACCCACTGCCAAAATGGTCATGCTGGAGAATGTTGCAGGCAGCAGAACATTCTCCACGGTGTCTCCAGACCCTGTCACATGTGCTAAGTGTGAGCCTGCTTTCATCTGTGAAGAGCACAGGGTTGCAGTGGCGAATTTGCCAATCTTGGTGTTCTCTGGCAAATGCCAAACGCTCTGCATGGTGTTGGGCTGTAAGCACAGCCCCCAGCTGTGGACGTTGGGCTCTCATACATGGAGTCTGTTTCTGACCGTTTGAGCAGCCACATGCACATTTGTGGCCTGCTGGAGGTTATTTTGTAGGGCTCTGGCAGTGCTCCTCCTGTCCTTCCTTGCACAAAGGTGGAGATAGCGGTCCTGATGCTGGGTTGTTGCCCTCCTACGGCCTCCTCCATGTCTCCTGATGTACTGGCCTGATAGTGCCTCCAAGCTCTGGACACTACACTGACAGACACAGCAAACCTTCTTGCCTCCAGCTTGCATTGATGTGGCATCCTGGATGAGCTGCACTACCTGAGCCACTTGCGTGGGTTGTAGACTCTGTCTCATGCTACCACTAGAGTGAAAGCACTGCCAGCATTCAAAAGTGACCAAACTATGAGCCAGAAAGCATAGAAACTGAGAAGTGGTCTGTGGTCACCACATGCAGAATCACTCCTTTATTGGAGATGTCTTGCTCACTGCCTATGCTTTCCACCTATTGTCTATTCCATTTGAACAACAGCATGTGAAATTGATTGTCAATCAGTGTTGCTACCTCAGTGGACAGTTTGATTTCACAGAAGTGTGATTGTCTTGGAGTTATATTGTGTTGTTTAAGTGTTCCCTTTATTTTTTTGAGCAGTGTATTAAAAAACAAACAGCAAAAATAATGGTAAATGGTGATATGACTGGGAAAGTTAACATAAGAAAGGAACTAGACAAGGATGCCCTTTGTCACCACTGTTATTTGTATTGACATTAGAAGTATTAAATAGAAATATTAGAAAAAACAAAGAAATAAAGAGCATGGAAATAAAAAAGGAGGAGTACAAATTGCACGCATTTGCAGATGATCTAGTTTTTATACTAGAAGAACTGTTAGAAAACAGGACTTAAATTGAGAGAAAAAATAGAAGAATATGGGGAAGTCGCAGGACTGAAAATAAATAAGGAAAAGTTAAGAGAAGAATAATACAGAAAAGCAAAAAAGAGAATTGATGGATAGACTAGATATCCAGATCACAAAAAAGTGAAATATCTGGGGATTCAGATATTTCAGCAAGATGTGGAACAATTAAAGAAGGTAATTATTATAAATTAAAATAAGCAGATTAAAATAGACCTGGAAAAATGGAAAAGCTTACAACTATCACTAGTAGAAGAATAGCGACAATTAAATTAATATATTACCAAGAATGCCATATTTGTTTCAAATAATTCCAATAAAATTGGACAAAAAATATTTTGATGATTTAAATAAAATAACATTAAAATATATATGGCAAGGGAGAAAAGCAATGATCAAATAAAAACTGCTACAGGATGTAAGAATCAAAGGAGGATTTGGGCTACCCAACTGGGAATTAATATCAGGCCATGATATTGATGTGGATAAAAGAATGGATTGTATTAAGAAATACAAGGCTATCGAAACAGGAGGGGCATGATTTACAATTGGGTTAGCATGCTTTTTTATGGTATGGGAAAAATAAGATACGTGCCTTCTTTCAAAGACATTATGTAAAGGCTAGGTCACATTGGCCGACGGATACAAAACGTATGTAAAAAGGACACAGCGGACGAGCAAATTTTCCATCCGTTGTTATCCACTCTCAAAAGTCCCCAAATTTGCATAAACAGAGCGGACAACAACGGAAAGGAACGGACGGGGGGAGGATGAAGCGAGGATGTTAAGCGGATGCTTCAACGGAAAGCCTAGCTGAATGGAAGCAGGATGGAAGCAGAATGACAACATCCGCAGGGCTTCCGTGGGAACAACGCGAAAGGCCAGACGCCAGCGAAGGAGCGATCGCAGAGTGGATCCATAGCGAATGGCCTAGCGATGCCCAACAGAAGTTTCACTGGCATGCGGGAGGGATGCATTGCATCTCAGCCCCTCGGATATAAAAGGAGGCAGCTCGCAAGCAGTCAACCATTCAGAGGAAAGACCTGCTACCACAAACAACCTTCACCAACAACCAATGGAGAAAAGAGGAAAGCCTATAGCCTTACTCCTGTGCCCAGCCCTGGCAAGAAGGACAGGACCACCATCCACCCCTGGCGCCTGACCTCCTGCTTCTTGCTTGGGGCCTTCTGCCTGCTGGTGCTGATCTGCTGTACTGAGTGCTTTCTTGCTGGTGCTGCCTGCCTTGGTGCTTACTTGCTGGTGCTGCTCCTGGTGGCATGTTTGCTTTCTGCTGGTGCTGGCTGCCTGGTCCTTGTTGGTCGCCTTGCTGCTTCGTGCTTACTGCTGTTGCGCTGGTCCCAGCTTGCTGCTGCTGGTGGTGGTATGGTCGGTTGTGGTGGACTAGCCCTAGACCTCAAAGGCCCTACCTGATGAGGGCCCAGAAGGCCTCTGCCAGAGGGAGGGAAAGAGGCCATTCGCGAGATAAGGGAGGAAGAGGAAGACAGTATCCATTGCAGAGGAAACATGAGGATGAGGTGCTCGAATGGCTGAGGGAGAATCGAGACTCTGTCTTGTGGAAGGGACCACAGGGCTCTTTTACGACACCAAAAAGAAAGGCAGGCTGCTTGGAAGAGAGAAGCGCGTGGAGCCTTGCTTACACTTCGGATGTTCCCTCCTCGGTGGTGAAAGCCACTATGCAACAATGGTAACGGGAACTGCACCTGGAAGAAGTCGGGCCCAGGCCCGCGGTCACCAAGCTCAACCGCACGGGAACCTACGTGTGCCAAAGTGCAGCTTTTTCGGGAGGTGAAAGATTCCAGCCACCGGAGCAAGCCCCTCTTGTCCTACCCCACTTCTCAGGCATAGCCCACAAGAGAGCCCGTCCTCTTCTGGCCAAGAGTCAGCTTCCTTGTTGGTCCCAGGCAAGGTATTGGTGGAGTTGTCCCCACGACGAGACCCCCGACAAGCTGCACTCCCCCCATGTTGTGGAGCAACATGGAGGAACCCCTTGATGGCAATTGGAGCCAAGAAGAACCGCGTTTGCAACCGACAGAACCCAACGCCACCCCCACCCCCAGCACTCCCACCTCCACAGAGAAAGCAAGGCAGAGAGCCAGACCAGAGGGACAAGACCACACTGTCCTCGTTGGAGATCAGGGGACAAATTCAAGAGCAAGCGTAAGATCTCAATCTCACTCAGCTGGTAACAAGAGTCCCCATATACAGTCCTCTTAACAGAAAGTCCTATCCTTCACCTACGTCAACACACCTCATGGAAATGCCTTGAAACCCCAGTTTACCAGGTGATCAAGGAGAGGATTCAACATAATCTTCTGGCACCACCCTCCAGGGCCAGCTTGAACCTGCTTCTGACCCAGTCCAAGGTCTGCTCTCTCCACCCCCAGTGAGTGCACAGCCCTTCCAAGGCTTCCACAGGCCCTCACCTACCAAGGCCTACGGCGTACCAGGAATTCCAGCAGCACAGGCCAGCCCTTCCCAGTCCTGGTACGGTTTCCTCAGCCTGCCAACCGATGGGCCACGATGCCTACCGACCCAAAGATGCCACCGACGCCCCAGATGCCAACCTATGCACAGATTGCCACCGACGCCTCACCTCGCCTCACCTGCAGGACCAGGAATCAGGCCTCCCCTTTATCACTCTTTCCTTCTCACCCACAGCCCAAGCCGGGCCCTCAGGAACATGCAGTCCGAACGGTCTTGGGGAACTGACACCCCAATGTTCATGGAGGAAGGGGCCCTCTCAACTCAACGGGACTGAGCCAGCTCTCTGAGAGCTTCCTCCACACACCATCCCCCTGTTTGTCCTTCTCAGGGCCCAGGCAACCCCAATGGCGCCCTTCCGACCAGCACTCAGCCAACTGCCAACCTCCACAGCACCTGGAGCCTTCACCCCTGAGCCCCATGGTCCACGCTCAGGAGTGGACTGAGAAAGAGTTCCAGAAGACTGGGTTTGCTACTTGTTGAACCTTTATCTTTGTTTGGAAACTTTACTTGGGTTCATTGTTGCTTTTACAGTTTTTTATTAATAAAGGTTATCTTTGCTTTCAACATACTTGGTTCAGTTCTTTTAGTAAATAAAGTCCTGGTGGAAATCCTTTTAGAAATGGTTTACGCCATTTTGCGCATGGCTTTGTGGATGGGTAAGGATAGCAGTGGATGGCCAGGGATACCTGTGGATGCGTGTTAATAGCTGTGGGATGGGTAAGGATAGCTGTTGGGATGGGCGAGTGGATACTTTGGGATGGTAATAGCTGGTGGGATGTGGTAAGGATAGCAGTGGGATATATAAACCTCCAGTGCCAAGCATAAGTGGGGACCTGTATGGTCCATCCCTCCCAGGTGCCACACCTATGGCCCTTTATTATCAATAACAATTTTAATCATTCATCAACACATTTCCAGACATAAAACCACAAACTCTTTTATTCGTGACCCTCTTCATTGTAGGGCCCACTCAACTACATGGCACAATCTCAATCAGATTGTGGATGCCAACAGGCGTCAAAGAAAGCATTTCCATTATAACCCATCTTACGCAGTCCTGTCTTGTTCCTGCTTCCAGCTGGGGAGTTGCACCACCGTGTTTCAGAGGTTTGCGTTGCTTTTCTCCCTTCACGTGAAAGTTCTGTTTGGCGGGGCCTGGCACAATCCACAGTGTCCTATTTTCATTTACTCTTTGCCTCCTTCGCCAATGGGCTCGCATTGTCCCCCATTTGGCCTTTGTTGGCCGGCTCACGAGCCTCTTTTGCAAACACTGGTAGTGGGGTGTGGGATGTGATTGTGCATGGATGCAGCAGCCTTTCCACGATTCTCCTTTCACGGTCTCCTGGGCGATTGCTTGCATGGTGGTTAGAAGTAACCTTGGAAACCTGTTGGCCAGGATTGTCAAAGGCGTTCTTCACCAACCCGCTCTGCCCTGGACAGCGCCTGTAAGTTCGAACAGATCCCCTCTTCAAGGGTGAGGCATCTGGGAATGGTAAGGCTTCATGAGCTAGCGTTTCTGACGGGAGAAGACGGTATCGCTCAACAATGTAAGTAGGGGCACATCTTATGTGTTGTTGGGCAGGGGGGTCCTGGATGTGTTTGAAGAAGGCCGCATGATGTGGTGTGCGTTCCAGCCCCTCCTTGAGGCTGGCGGTTGTATACCTTGGCATCTGAACTGACCCGTTTTGCCTGAGCATTGATGTACACATAGAACTGTTGAGTCAGCATGAACCAATGGCAAACGAGGATGGATCGCTGAGAAGCCCCTTTGTAAGTTTTGAAAATAATTGGGGACCCTGCTGAGTTGGCTGGAGCTTTTGCCAGGCCACCGTGCTTCTCCATCGTATGGGCTCCAAACGATGTGGGGGGGAAGTTCACTTCTTGACACCATTGCTCCTGCAACTTTCTTCTAGCTTCTTCCCAGTGGAGGGGCACTGGAGGAGTCTCCTGCCAGGTATTCTTGTTAATGGCCCTGCACACACTTCCTCTGACCCCGAATGCTGATGGGTTTGTTGGCACCCTCCCAGGCGTACTGGCATGTTCCTGTTAGGTGGTCCGCGGAGGCCAGGTGGTGGCAGAGTCAGTGCCTTCATCCCAGGATCAGGCCGCTTGGCCCGGAAGTTGGTGTTGCCTTGGTCAACCTGGTGTCTCAGCGCTCCACAACTTGTGCAAACAGGCTGGTGCAATCCCTCATGAAGTGGTGGGAAAATGCACCGAGGGTTCTTCATTCCTCAGGTCTCCACCATCAGTCTTGTATTACGTCTGGTACTCGGCTCTTCTCGCGATCCATCTTCGGACCCACCAATTCTTGGGCCGCCACCGTTTTCCTGCGTAAGAACAGGTGGGAAAAGAGCCTATAGAGGGCTTCGCACTGTTGAGAATGGATGGCGGCTACCAAAAGAGTGTGCGACAATTCATGGTGAGATGACTGGATGCTGTGGAATGAGGCAAGAGCAAGATGAAGGCTGAAGAGGTCCTTGCACAGCCAAGGATGGCTGACTGAAAGTGAAGATCCAGGTGGATTTCTCCCCCTTTTTATAGGAAATAATAGGTTTTCCCGCTAGGTGTCCTTCCGCATCTGTCTAGACATCCTCCAGAACATCTAAAATATCCAAGCATATATCCCCTATACGAACGTTTTTTTCCATTTTAACTGGCTTTCTATGCGAGCCTGCAATCCGCTTTCATCCTTTTCTAACGTCGTGCTACCAAAGCTGTTTGTCTGTTCTCACGTCCGTTTCGCTTCCCTCCCTGTGTCCGTTTTCCCGCTGGAGGATGTGAGTTGCGCCGGATGCGCAAAGCGATTGCCTAGCAGAATAAACGGGGACGTGTACACAGATGACAACGGACGTAATCAAGGATGTTCCGGCTATGCATAGCGGATGTCTAAACGGGACGGTTGGATACTTCATCTCCTCAAAAGTTTTGTGCAGCCTCAACTTTTGAGCGATGAAATCTTCAGTAACAGATGGCTGGACGGATAAGAGAAGTATGAATTATCACGGATTGCAGTGATTACAAAACGATGCATCATGCTAACCCCAACGGCATAGCAAGTGCTTTTTTCTCCAGTTTTTAAACTTCCTCTTTCCATCCACTTTGGTGCAGTGTGGACATTGGGGCTTAAAGAAGATGCTATACTTGTTAATATGGGAGAAAAATAAGGGAGGAATATTATATGAAAAACCAGTCTGGGTTTATCAATAATGATGTGAGGGTGCTTTATATATCCAAAATGTTTCCAAAACAGGACATATTGTTAGAATACCAAAGATGTTTTTAAATGAAAGGGTGAACCAAAACAAAACAAGAACTGAATGAAAAGGGAAGTGCTATGTAATTGGTACCAACACATATGCCAATACATTTCTAATATCGAAAAGATGTGGAAAGCCAGAGGGTTGTTATAATGAATTGGAGACTTGAAAACATTTAGGTCTCTCCTTTTTATACTGTGTTATCTATGTATGTGAAGAGCGTTTATATAGTGAGGATATTTCCTAAAATCTACCAGTGATTTTTCTACGTTCTGAGTGTATTTAGTTCAGGATTTGTTCTGGTTGCCACGGCACAAGGCTAGTTTGTTTCAATAACCTGTCTGTTTGGCCAGATTCACTTGTTGTCCCTCCGATTAGACAATCACTCATTGTATCCATCTTGCAAACTTCAGTATGTTTAACAGAGGGAATCTTTTGAGGTGCAAGTCATGGTAAATATAGAGAGAAGAAATGGAGAGAGGCACACAAGCCTGGCCCAGGGGGTATGTGTGTGTGGTGTGCTAATTTTTCAGGTATCTGATGTGATTTTTCCTAGCTTATTCTGCTGCTCCTGTCCTGTTAAGGAAAACTATGAATTTTTCACAAGTTGTGGGTCAGGACCAAGCTATCTGATTTAGTTTTAGTTAGAAGAAATTTTGGAAATTATGGTATTGAATGCTGAGCTGAAATCTACCAAAAGGACCATGCACAAGTCTTTGGAGATTCAAGATGTTGTAGGCTGTAGTGCAGAGGAGCCATATTAACAGTATCATCTGCCCAATCTATTTTGTTCATTCAGGGCAAAATTGGCAAGGGGTTCTAACAATGGCATTTGTGATTGTTTTCAGGTGGCCAGCCAGAAGCTTTCAAGTTTTTAATAACTACAATATGTTAAGAGCAACTGGCTGAAGTCATTCAGTTCCGCTTGATGGAGAGGGTTTCCTTCAGCACTGATGTGTTAGCAAGCAATTTGAAGGTAAGAAAAAAAACATAGCACACTGTTCTTTGGATTATTATAAGATGCCAGGATAAAATTGGATACCAGTTGGTCCAGGCATAGCTCTTAAGCAAGAAGGAAGTATCTTGTCTGGGCCTGGTGCTTTTTCCTGCGCTTTTTGTCTGTGAAAATAGACCTTGCAATCGTCACATTTTCTGAATCACCAGAGGTTGGGGCGTCGCAATAGGATGGG
>BHFT01054585.1:0-56278 GCA_004320025.1 Laticauda laticaudata
ATATATATATATGTGATTAGAATTGGAATGTAAATCCTGTTGTCAGATTAAATTGGCTGTAATCCAAATCATGTTTAGGTTTAACAGTTTTATGGACCTCAGCCAATGCAAGAAGAAATCTCATCCTACAGATGTCAGATATAAGACGCTGTGGTGTGTGGTGTGTCTTTTATCTGGCCTCACTCTAAAGGAACTGTGACCAGAGAACAGAGAAAACTTTAAAACAATCTTAATCTCTCTTCAGATGGAGGAGCTCTTCCCCGTCAATCTCACTCACATAAATTTTTCATATGAAAGAAGAAGACTCTCTTTGTTTTAACAGCAAGACAAATGAACAAGAGAAAGCAGCAGCATACATTTGCCTAAAGTGAGCCAATGGACTTCAATACAAAAACCTCCTGCAGAAACTATTGAGTCCAATCAGGCTTTTCCAGGAATGAATTTGACTCACAATGCTCAATCCATTTATAACCACAATACATTTGGTTATGATCCAAAAGTACACCAGAAATCTGAGTGGAATTCCCCGTTGACCAAGTCTCCTCATGCTGACTTAGACTAGAAACCAATGTTGTACAGTTTTCTATTTGGGACACTGCTAAACCCTCAGAATTTGAACCTCCTTGCACAATCCTGTACCCATAACACATTCACACAGAAACACACATACAGGAAATACCTCTCATAAATTAACAATACTAATTAATCAAGATTGTAGAATTAATGTTATGAGAAGTAAATAAAAGATAATTCAGATGTCCGCTAAATTCTAAGATGGCTCCTGACTTTTTCTAAGAGATTTTAAAGCCATGGTCCACTTGGAGATAAGAGATAGATAAGAGATAGATAAGAGATTATACATACATACAAACATACATACATATGACAGAGAGAGAGAGACAGAGAGACAGAGAGACAGAGACAGAGAGATCCAAAGCAGATCATGGCTTTAAAGTCCATAAGTCTATCTCTATCATATCTATCTATCTATCTATCTATCTATCTATCTATCTATCTATCTATCTATCTATCTATCTATCTATCTATCCATCCATCTAATCTATCATCTATCTATCTGTCTATTTATCATGTATCTATTTACCTATTCTCATTATAAATCATTATAAATAAAATCCTTTCTGATTGTGAGGGCATCTGCTCATGTGTTCACCCAATGCTAATCTTCAGCAAATAGGAAAACTACTTCTCCTTAAAAATACAGTTGGAATAAGCAACTTAGTGTTTTTCAGCTGCTTCCTATCACCAAACTCACCCTTGCTAGTGGCAAGGAATTATGCAAAGTGGAATCAAAACATTGAGAGAGAGCATATTTCTGGCTTAATAATGTTTGCATCTCTATGGAATAGACTAGTCCTAAATGCTATTTTTAATGTGTCAAAATAGAATTTCTTTGTGCGAGGAACAACTGATTTGTGCGAGGAACAACAATTACAGTGGACAAGAATAGTCTATCTAGCTGCAGCCCAAATCACGGGAATCAACAGGGTGGGGATTCAGTGAAGGAGATTAGCCATGCCCTGTAAGTCCACAACTTTTTTTCTATTAGAATACTACATAAAAATTTCCAAAAATTGGGAGTATAATCCTATTCAAGAATAAGCATTCTACCATCCCACTGATTTAGAGCAGGAGAGTACATTTATCTCCTCTCTTCTCCACTCTTCTTTCAGCACAAACACTTCAGATTATTTTTCCTTACAATTGTTTGATCTAAACAGAACCTTTTTTCCCCCTGCTACTCGCTCCAAGGTTGGAGGTTCTTCATTCTAGACTTTCAAGGGTCCTTCCTTCCTTTGTCTCTATCAATCTGATGGCCTTTAAAATGGGTTTAAAGACTTTGCTCTTTGGCGAATGGGTTAGTGCATGACCTCATAATTCCATTTTACTCTCTCTCTTATGGTAATATCTGTTTTCTTTTACTTGTTAATGTAGGAGCATTCGCTCGTATCACAGGGCATTGTTTTAAATATTTATCGGATTTGGGTTTTATTGCAAATAATTGTTTACAAGTTTGGCTGTTAAAAACTGTGAATTAATTTTATTGCATTGAGTTACATAACAGCAAGCCATATCTTGGTAAAATCATGTTGTTGTTAAGCATAAATTAAATAGGTTAACTTTAATTAGATTGTGTTCCTTAAAAAATTACATTTATTAAAAAAACACTATTTGAAAAAGGCTAGATGGAGGATGGATGGATCAATGGACGGACTTAGTATTTGTGCAAAATATTCTGAAGTTGCCTTGAAAGGAAGAGAGTTTTATCAAGATATTTCTGCAACAATGATCAGTTCAGAAAGCAAAGCATCTACAAATAAATGGATATTACATCATACTCATTTCCCCACAAGGAAGACAGATAACTCAAGAAAATGTTTTAGCTCTTGCTGCGTTTATGAAAAGTATTTTATATTTTAAGGATTTTTATTTTTACATAGTATAACTTTCCCTAACCAAATGACTCCAGACATGCTACCCATGCTGTTTGAGAGAAGCATGTGGGAAATACGTTGACTTGTAATTCGAGGCCTTTTCCCCTAATGCACAGAGCTGTTAAATGCACAAATTCTTCCTTAGGTTCAGTGTCTTGTCTTGTTCACTTTTACTTTTGCCAGATTCTACCCCAAATCCTCAAACTAGTCATATCTAAAATGGAGACTCTGCAGATCTCCATATGTTGCTGAATTCCAGCTCCCTGCATTTATCATCATCGGTCATGCTAACAAATGCTACTGGGAACTGTATTCCAGAACACCTACATGTTCTGACCAAGGCTTCCTAAACCTTCCTAATTACGCACACACTTATTTTAAAAACAAGACTTATTTTATTGCAACGGTGGGGAATTGTTCTCATTCCCAGCCGGAATTAATCTCAAACAGTCCCTCAAGAGAAGCACTCACCTTTCTTTTCTGTGGAGCGCTGCCAATAACAAAAGTATCAAATGAACTAGAAAAAAAACAATCAAAGTACAAAGAGCTTCAAGAGTAAATCTGAACCAAATGAACTACTTTGCTTCCTGCAAAGATTTTGTCATCTTTGCCTGTCCTTTATACCTTATGGGAGGGGCAATCATCTCCCAGCCTTACTCCCGAGTTGCCTCTTTTGTTTCAGCTGCTCTCGCCTTCTAGCAGCTCTGCACACACGTGCACTGGGAACAGGCTCCCCTGGGTCCTCTGCCTCACTGCTGCCAGACTCCAGAGGCTCTGGAATCAGCACCCCACTGCCACATGGTCCTGGCCCATCTCTGCATCGGATGCAGGATCCTCATCTGAGTCCTTTCCAGACTCCCTGACCGGTCCTCGTTCTTCCCCACTATCTGATTCTGCTGCCGGCTGCACTGGCTGCCGGCGAACCACAACTCTACAAGGGCAATGGGTATATCAACTCTGAATTACACATATGGATGCTATGAGAAACTATTGGACCATCTAATCCCACATTATCTTCTTTGGCAAGGAATAGTCACCAAGGCATGTCTAAAGATGCTCAAGACTCTAAAAGATTCAGACCGTATTCTTTAACTGTGAGTTGAGTCTTCTGGAATCTATTAAACCTTGCTCTAAAAGTCCAAATGGACATGGACAACCCAGAAACAAACTTCAAATGGTTCTAAAAGGAACTTGTTAGAAATGATTCTCTAGCATTTTTCCTGAATCTGTTTCTATAAGCATGAATGTAGAAAGGTGCTTGTGCAAGGGCATCCAAGTGTGGACATATGTGTGTGTAGTTATTGTCATTCAAATCAATCCACTGTAAAATGAAAACCTCTTCATTGAAGGTTATCTACACAGTATGCTGGTCCTATACACTGGCATATTGCCAGATAGATGCTTTTTGACTTCCCAGGTTAGGAATGAGATAATGACTGGCCAAAGTAACCAGCTAGTTCCCATGCTTAAAAGAACTTGGGTCTCCCCAGCACTAGTCCAGCAGATTCATGGTTACATCAGACTAACTTTGGCTCTTATATACAACCAGGAGCCGGGAAATCCAGGATGTAGCCTTAACCATGGAGTGGTAGATTATCCATTAAGTGGTAGATTTCAATGAAGGGCCATTACCTTGCCTTGAATTAATTTGGGCTGATAGAACTTTAAATAAACATAAATAGTTAATCCTGCAGTTATTTCTCTTTTTTATTGCAGCACATCAAAATGTAATAACAGAGATTATTTTTATTTATTTTATTTTTTAAAACCAGTTTATGTAGCCGCCCATCTCACAAATAAGAAACTCTGGATGGTATACAACAAAAATTATTGGCAGCATCAAATGTTCAATCAAACAACCCAGCTCAAGATGTTCTATTTTCACATTTTGCCTTTGCAAAGTTTATTCTGGTCTGCATTCACTGCTCTCCCCCTCAGTTGCACCATTCCCATCATTTGCCTTGCCCTCCCCACCCCCGCAACCCAGGATTAACATCCCTTGGTAGATGTATAAATAACAGATTTCCCAGCTTGCACTGAAATCTGTTTTCAAACGAAAAGAGTCCTAATCGTTGCTGAGAAGATCATGAGGCAGAGATCTGGGGGAAGCTGACTGATCATCTCCTTGGACCTAAATCAGAAAAAAATCCTTTTATTTATGACTAAGATAAAAAGATGACAGAACACTGGAAGATATCTCATGTTCTTGTTTGGCCCAACCAGTGTGAACTACAGGGAAAACCTTCCTACTCATATATTTCCCTTTTGGAATGACTTGGAAAAAAAGGGGAAAGAAAGAAAAGTGGTATGTAGGTAGGTGCGTCTTCCTGTCTTTTCATGACACCTCTAAAATTTGTAACTCTTCCTTCCTTTCATAGAGTTAGATATATATAGGACACAACCCACAGCTCTTGAATGCGATCCGTTCCCAGATACTTGGCATAGTTTATTGAAGGTAGAAATATCTACTTGATCTCCCTATTTTTAAATGCGTTCAGGTATGCAGATAGTTTGTGGGCTCCCTCCCAATTCATGTCTTTCCCTTCACTGTTTCAACAAGCAGCCCCTACAATAAAATGTTGCTACAGAGATTTCTAGAATTCCACTCCTCCTCCCCTGCATCTTTATCCAGTGTTTCTTTCTCTTTCTTCATTTTGTTCTAATCTAAGCCCAACAATCAGCATTCCACAACTATCCATCGTCCATCATCCTCATTTAGCCCATCGGTAAAGCAGGCTGAAGTTGTCCTTAGCTGTAGTTGTTAGGGTAGTTTTTCACCTTGTCCCTGTCATCCTTCAATGGCAGCCTCAGAGTATATAAAATTTGTTAGGCTTTTTCACTCGTCACCTTGGCTGGCAGTGGCTGGGAACAGTAGCAATGAAGCAAGACAAAGATCAGCAACTTCATGCTTTGATGGTGTTCTGTTAGCAGAACTTCTTAACCCACCACATGCTGACCCAAGGATAGATGGATAAACTTATACAACCACAACAGAGAAAAGCCCATGTGTGGTCAACTATGTTTCTCTGAATATTTCCCACCTTTTGCACCCGATGCAATTCCTCCAAAACTGATGATGCGTCCATGTTGAGAATACAAGCGGTGATATTTGCAGCACGACTCTTAGAATCAGAGGATATGGTAGTCATTTCAACCTGTTAATGACTTTTGTAGCTTTTAAATACTCATTCTGCAAACTGGATATGGAGATGACGTGTCAAAGTTATCCATAAAAGATTAACTCAGTACACAGATCCTTCTATTATCAGTGCTTTAAGATTGGATAACTGAATGTACAACAGCAATAAAATCATAGGATTAGGCCCAGGAAATTTCCAGAGAACATTTTTTTCCAAGGATTGATTTAAGAGTTTGGGAAATCTATTTATACCAATCCTTTGCAAATGGCTGCAAAGCAATTGTCAGAGACTTTGAGCTCTGTAACTTCTTTCTAAAATGCAACATTAAAAATCACAGAAAAACTATGACAGTTAATTTAGCTGGAAATACAAAGAATGCTCCCTGTGAGCTACAGTTTGTCCACAATGATTACTTTTGGCAGTTGCCAAGTTACCTGACTTTTTTTAAAATATTAATTTAAAAGATAAAACAATTAAACTAAGAAGCATAGAATTATGGAATTGGAAGGGACCTCGAAGTCATCTAGCCTCATGCAACCCCTGCAATGTGCAGAGAAATCATTAGTTAGCTATTCAGCCTTTTCTTAAAAATCTCCAAAGATGGAAAAACTGCAACCTCCTTAAGCAGACTGTTCCACTGTTCCACAGCTCTTATTCTCAAGATTTTTATTATATTTAAACAAATTTGGGGGATTTACAAACTTCCAGCTAATGCTATGCTTCTGCTATCCCTGTGTTGCTCTGTAACGTTCCAGAACACAGTTGTTCCTCCTCTTCCTGTTCCCATACTATAAAACTTTAAATTTCATTTCAACAAGTCAAAGACATGAAAGCCTCATGTTAGATAAAATACACTGAGAAAATAAACTGAAAGCTAAAGGGGAACCTACAATGATTTGCATTTCATTGTAGAGATTTCTAAAAGTATAATATCAAGGATAGTTCATCCAAACCATGTTATCTATTTCAGAATTTGAGCAATCAAGACACTTGGGTTTGTTTTGCCTTTACTTTACTTTGAAAAAGGTAACCAGCATAAACAAAGCTCAGAACAAGCAAGCTCGACAACAGTCCTTGGACTTTCTCCCCCAAGGTTATGTGCCGGAGCATTTGCAAATGAGCTTTACTCTAATCTGTTCCCCAGAGAAATTTCAGAAAGCGAAGAGCTGTAATCTGATCAAAGTTTTGTTTTTTTGGACTGTTTCTCTGAGAATCTAATCCTCATCTTCAAATAAGGGGGAATGCTTCCAATCTGGCAGCATTATGAACTTCTCGCCAAGAGTAAACCTCTAGGGACAAAGATTGTGTCCAACATTCAACAGGTATAGCAAGTAAGATATTTTTGTTTGTATGAATACTATATGATTTGGGCTTAGAAATATTTCCTGTGCAAAACGTTTCAACCTTCTGATGAAATAATTCCAGTCAAGTATAGACGTCTGGATTTTACTGATATGTGTTTAAATAATATCCTATTTAATGTACATAACCAGGCCTTTATAATCCTAAGCTAATGGTTACTGTAAACTGTTTTGCCATCAGTTTTCAAAATACATGCAGCCCATACTGAAGGAAGTAGCCTAAAAGTACATTCTAGCTTAGAGCAATTAAAAGGTTAACAAAATTATTAAATGTTTATCTGAAAAACAAAATCAATTTAGTTAAGTTCATTACAAGATCCTTTGTTGTTTATTTCCTTGTGGTTTCATTCTTAATTTCATTTCTAAATAAATAAAGTTACTGGGAGGAAAGGAAAGGAAATTATAAGGATAATTTGTTATTGTTATTCACCCCATTAATGTAATTGACTAATCAAATATGATTAATAGCACTGCCTTATAGATTCACAAGTCTCACTAAATTGAGATGGTCTAAGTCAAAGAAAGGGGAGGGGTGTCATAGAACAGCGTAACCGATTAATCGTCTTATTTTTTATCAAACAGGTAGATCACAAAGCATTTGTACATGAGCCAAATGATAAGATAGGCAAGTTTCAGACCTACAAAAGGAAGCGCAAAAGAGAGCTAATTTCCTTTTAAAAAAAAATAAAAAATCAGAGCTTGCTAAGTAAAATCTAGCCTCGCCGTTCACGGTCAAACTCATTAATGGTGGCTAAAAAGCGAGAGGTTTTTTTTTTTTTTAATGTATTATTTATTCGCGCATTTTTGTTTTCGGGTCAGGGGCGACATAACCTCCCTCTTCCACTCGCGCCACCAACCACTTCGGCGGCTTTTTGAAGAGCGGCCTTTCCTCCCTCGAGGGCTTTTTGCAGCACGCGTGCGCGGGGCCGGGGCGCTCACTTTTTGGAGGCAGGCCGCGGATCCCCTGAGGAAGCGGATGCGTCGAAAAGCGGCAAAGACAAGTTGGCTTCCTAGCAAACGAGCAACCGGGGACGCGCAGTGTCAGTTTTTGCACCCAAGTCGGGGGGGGGGAGGGGGAGAGGGGAGAGGGGGACGCGCCTTCTTTACAGGCTCCAAACTCTCCTGGTTTCCCTCCATATTCTCTTGCGCTTTGGGAAACGTGCGATTTCCTTTCTTTTTTTAAAAAAAAGAGTTGAGACTCTAGTGCAGAAAAGAGCAACAAAAATGATTCGGGGACTGGAGACTAAAACATAAAGTGGGTGTGAGTATGTCCAGTTTAATGAAAAGAAGGACTGGGAATGATATAATAGCAGTCTTCCAATATCTCAGGGGCTGCTCCAAAGAAGAGGGAGTCAAGCTACTCTCCAAAGCACCTGAGGGCAGGACAAGAAGCAACAGGTGGAAAGTAATCAAGGACAGAAGCAACCTAGAACCAAGGAGAAACTTACTAACAGTTAGAACAATTAATCAGTGCAACAACTTGTCTCCAGAAGTTGTGAATGCTCCAACACTGGAGGTTTTTAAGAAGAGATTAGACCACCACTTGTCTGAAAAGCTATAGGGTTTCCTGCCTGAGCAGGAGGTTGGACTAGAAGACCTCCAAGGACCCTTCCAACTCTGTTATTCTTCACCCGGCAGCCTTTTTCTGCATCTCTTTCTGGGCGCCACTCTCCTGTAAAGGAGTGTCCTTTATTGAATTAATTTTAATCAAGGAAGAAAGGTTGAGTCGTTTTTTTAAAAGTGTTTTGGTTCTGCGGTCAGCTGGAGCTGACACAGCACAACAATTTGTTTGAGAAAAGACGCACAGATAAAATGTTAGTCCAGTGCAAAGGCTGGCGTTAAAAGAGTCAGGGTTTGCTGAAATCAATGGGATTGGTTCGGGAATACAAGGAGATGCAGGCAGCCACCTAAGAACCCCCTCCCCAGGAAAAAGGTGCTACAGATAGTCCTTGACTACAGTTGAGCCCTATATTTATGGCAGTTGAAGTGTCCCTGGGTCATGTCATCGCCTTTTACAACATTTTGATAGGAAAACCCAATTCACTTAACATTTGTGTTACTGGTGTAACAACCACATTGATTCACTTAACAACAGTGGCAAGAAAGATCATAAAATGGGGTAAAACTCACTTCACAAATGTTTCACTTAGCAACAGAAATTTGGGGCTCAGTTGTGGTCATAGGTTGAAAATAGGTTGAAATTCTTAAGTAACGTTCTACGTTCAAGGAAATTAACTTTGAGATATAAAATCTCCGGAAATGTTGAGGAAATTTTTTAGTTTGCTCTGAGAAAAATAATATTAGGGAAAATTGAAAGCAGTTTATGTTTAAGAGGCACCTTTTACTAATCTAAACATAGCCTCGATTTCTTTCCTAATACATAACTTGGTTTGCATATTGTTATATTTTATCATATAAAAGTATAGTTGATTCTTTTAAAAGGACACTTAAGTAATTGATTTTATCATCATGTATCAGATTAGTAAGAGTCGGAAAATATGTACCACTGAGTGTGTTTTTCATTATGGCAAAATATAAATCTGATAAATAAGTGTAGAGCCAGTAGTAATTTGATACACCAAATTTGGAATTTTTAGTAGAGAATTACGGAAACCTTTCTTTCTGTTCATTTCAGCTGGTTTAATCTTTTATAGATATGAGCATGGGAAATAAAGTTCTTTCCCGCTCCAACAACAATCTTAACATTCCTATCACAACCAGTTTTTTTTTATTTATTTTTTATTTATTTATTTTCGATAATAGGTATAAGTAAACCAATTCCTTGTTCTAATCTCTACAGCTATTTTAGCCAAAGAAATCTTGAATTTTGAAAATGTGTGGTGAATGCTTTCAAAAAGTGTTGTCATGATCGTTCATCTAGTGCAGTGTTTTTTAAGCTTGGCAACTTTAAGACATTGGACTTTGACTTCTAGTGTCGGCTGGGCAATTCTGGGAAGTCCACACATGTTAAAAGTTGCCAAAGTTGGAAAAACACTGATCTTGTCTAGGTAGGAAGCCAGTCACAAAATACCTATTAGAAGGCAAATAGATACACATACTGGTTTGTGGGCAATTAGCATTTCAGCATAGCTAAATTTCACCTTTTCATTTATTTTTAATTAAAAACATGAAAAAGGGAACTGTCATGTTGCAGAGTCAAAATCCAGGTAGGCACAGGGGAATAGCAGTAGATACATTGGTGTTGTAAGATCATAATAGAGACTCTGTATGGCATATAACAACATATGGATTCTACTTCCTCCATTGCCTCTTGGTCCTTTATTTAGCTGGCAAGGAGAAAGGGAGAAATGCTAAAAAAGTAAACAAGTTAAGAAAGAAAGTAGGCACTGAATCTTTTTCAGTCTGTTGTAAAAATGGCTTCTTAGAGATAGAAATGCACATTGTTTTTGCAGATATAGCTTGACCTCCATGTAGCAATTATAATGATTACTATATATACAAAAATGACTCTTTCCTGCATATTTTCTAATAATGGTGGTGGGAGGAACAATGTCAATCTCCTTGTAAATATTGTATTCATTTTCTGAAACAAGATGTTCTTCACGGCAACTTTTTTAGAAGTCCAGCTGTTCAGGTGAAAGTTAACAAAAACACTAGGAGTTGGGGAAACTTCATTTTAATCAAAAATAAATCCTTTCTCTCCCACTCTTCACAGCTTTCCAAAGAACTAAAATTGCCATTCTTCTACAAATTACATGAAGTTAGACCTAAAAATAGAAGATGTAGCAATGATATGATAATTCATACATGTTTACCAGAAGTTAAAAATAAACCTGGAGTTAGGAATTTAATATCTGCTTTGAGACAGTAAGTTCCTTGGAAAAAGATAGGATTTAAATATTATAAACTTCATCTCAATTCTGCCAGATACCAACCTTATCACACTGAGTGTTTTGACATAAATAGCCAAGTAGTTGAAATTGTAATCATAGGTACGCACTTGAGAATTAAAGTTAATTAAACACAATACCCTTTAGTTATCACAAACCCAGTAAATCATAGTACTGTAAAATTGACTTATTTGTAGCCTGGCAGCTCATAATCAAACTAACTGGGTCAAAAAGTCACAATTCTCCTTTTCTCTATAAGTGCCTGGTGTGTTCTGAGTTGTCACGCTAGATGATCAGCAAATCTTCATGACGTCACTAGTCACCTTCCTTATTGGTCAGGCAGCCCTGAATAGTCAACAGAATTACATTTGGGACCAATTATGTGTTCTGAACTGGCAACAGTTTTAATCATCATCATCGTCATAATCATCTTGCCAATAAAGTTCTACAGCTGAAAGGACTTTTTTACCCATTCTTCCTCTCTACCTCTTTTCCTTGTGGGGCTAGGTGAGCGAAATGGGTCATTTGACTTATTTTAGTTTGTCCGCAGGACAACTGACTAGGTGGGATGAGTTTAACCCTGTGCATTACAGGTCTGTTTAAGGCAAATTTAATCCACTGGAGCTTGAGGATTGGATCAATTTGTACGTTCTTGGTGTTCCCAAGACACATTAACTATCCCTTAACCAGTTAAATATATTGTGAGAACAGTTACTGAATTTTATTTTCAAATCAGCCCGTGTAGGAAATGCCCGTGTAGGAAATGCTTTGATTGTCCCTCCTTCCATAAGTCTAATAACCTGAAAATTATGGTTTTTGAATGGATAAGTCCTGCAATTCCTGCTTGTGGACCTACTGAGTTCACTGGTGCTTTTCGAGACAAGGTAGGTGGTGTTGCTATTCAAAAGACAATATGCAGTTTTTCTCTCTTCCTTCTTTAATGTTTTGGGTGAAAGATGGAAGGCCTGATGGGAAAACAATTAGATCTAGAACAAAGTAACTGGTCATCCTGTACAATTCCTTTTAAGAGAGTGATGGCATGACAAATGCCTTATCTGAAATACCTTTTTCATATATCAGTATTGTATACAAAGTATACAGCCAGAATGCTTAATTTGGGGAGTGGGAATATTAAGTATCCTCCAACTGTTAGCTAACAGTGTCCGGTTGGGTGACAATTGACTTTTTTATCAATTAGTTCATTAAAAAAAAATTATAAATGTGTAAAGAAATTACTTTCTAATTAAATGCCCTGAAATAAAACTAGGTTATATTCCCAAATAATGTATGTTTAAGATTGGAAAATTGCCTTAAGATTCACTGAGAATACGATAGAAAGAAACTGATAGGATTTGCTGCATGATGATTCCCATCCTCTGATGAGAATATGATAATAAAAGAAAATATATAAGACTTTCTGGAGAGATTTCCTTCCTTTCATGTTACTGCAACATATATTTTAATTTTTTTAAAAAAAGTAGCACTGTTAACTGTTTTGTCATTCACCTGCTGGATGAAATCTGTTTATACAGTATTGAATGAGATCTAGCTCACTGGGAGCTATGGTGGTGCATTAGTTAAAATGCAGTATTGCAGTCAAACTCTAGCCACAGCCTCAAGTTCAATCCTGACTGGCTCAAGGTTGACTCAGCTCTCCATCCTTCTGAGGTCAGTAAAATGAGGACCCAGATTTTGGGGGGAAACATACTGACATTGTAAACTGCTCAGACACTGCTGTAAAACGCTATGGAGTAGTATATAAGTCTTGAGTGCTATTGCTGTTCATTCTGTTTGATATCTCAACTTCTTCCAAAGCGCAGGTGTTTGCATTTTAACATCTGGTCCATTTTTTTTTTACCTTTCACTTTTCCTATTTGATTTCACTTGCAGCCTGAACAATTCAACATTATTGTTTTTGTGTTGTTTTTGTTGGACCTGTGCCTGTAACTTCACATGTAAATGTGTGATTCCATGAAGCATTAAAAGAGTTTCTCCAAGAAATAACATCAAAAGAAGACTCTTGGTCAATCCTTAGAAGAAAAATAGAAGAACCGACTTGAATACCCCAAATCACCATTTTCTAATTGAGCCATAGATGATAGATTGATAGATTAGATTGATAGTGACAGATGATGATGAAGATTGATAGATGATAGATAACAACTCCTGAGTTTTGCTTATTGACCATTCAAAGTTACAATGGCACTTAAAGTAGTGACTTATGATTGTTTTTCACCCTTATGACTGTTGTAGCATCCCTGTGGTCACATGATCAAAATTTGAATGCTTGGCAACTGGTTCATGTTTATGACAGTTGCAGTGCCTTGAGGTAATGTGATCGTTTGCGACGTTCTGACAAGCAAAGTCAATGGGGAAGCCAGATTCACTTAACAACCGGGTTACTAACTTAACCATTGCAGTAATACACTTAACAACAGTGCCAAGAATGGTTGTGAAATCTCTTAACTGTCTCACTTAACATATTTTTGGGCTCAATTGTGATCAGACGTTGAGGGCTACCTGTAGACAGATATTGTGGAATTTTAATAACTTGTTATAGTAAAACAAGCTTACCTAATCCACCCTACTTTTTATGACACTGGTTCTTATTCCTACTTTATTTAACACTGGAAGTATTCTTTTCCTGGAAAAAAAAATTCAGAAAAACCTCACTGAGTGTTTTAATAAATCCCATCATGTTCCTTTCAGCACAATCCGATGAATGGTTATTCAATTTCTTGCATCCAGTTTAAAAATTCCAGTTTATATCTAGAATTATGGACTCGGGCTCCAAAATATCAGTTCCAGCCTTGCTGAAGTCAGTGAAATTTATACTTCTCAGTAAATACATAGGACAGCAGTGATAATTAATAAATCAATTGTTAAACAACATTATTTAAAATATTGTTATATTTTATAATTCATTGATTATTACTTCATTCCATTTCTGAAAAATAAAATCATCAAGGAATGATATAAGAACATGACAGATAGCATAGAGTTTTGCAAAAAACAGTTTTAACCAAGAGATTTAAATGTCACTCAGGAACATTTGCCTGTAAAATACCAATTTATTTTAATACTTAAAAAATAATAATAAATCCAGTGATAAATGTCCATTATCAAGAATCAGCATAAAGTGCCAAATAGCAATAACTTTAAACCAAAAACATATTGGAATGTCTTGTCTTTTTTTTTTACACTGTTTAGGAAAAAAAATAAAGATGATTCTGGATAAAATGCTCATGTTGAGATTTGTCAGCAAACTTTCCCATCCGCCCTTTTACAAAACTCAGTTCACTATCATCTGGACACATGCTTACTTGAAAGTACCACCAAGGCCACACTGTGCACAGCAGTCACTTTGATTTATTATTATCGTCAAGTTTCCCTTTTGTCTCTCGGGTTGTTTTTCCTTGGTTGCTTGATTTGGTTTGCTTGGTTTTTCCTTTCCATTTTTTTTGTTTTAAATTACAAACTACCTCCTAAGGCACCAGACCACAAATAAACAGAAATGATAGCATGCTCACTAGAGCATGCAAAAGAGATTCACACACACACACACACACACACACACACACACACCTGTCTACCAAAGGCAGAAGTGTTAATTTCTGAAGAGGATGGCAGGACCCTTGTTATAGCACGAATCTCCTTCAAAATGTTGCCTCTTTTCAAGCAGTTTTATTAGTGATTTTTCCTGCCATCTCAGCTGTGCCCCAAATGTGGAATTAGTTAGGATAATACCCTTCTAGATTTTATTTTCCAAAGTTTACAAAGGAGACACTTTTAAACAAGTCATACACATAAGAATAAACTCAACTGGGGAGGTAGAAAGCTATTTGTTGTTTGTGTTTGAACTGAGGACAAAAATTCCTCTCCAATACATGAGCACCACCTTTTGACGTAAAGTTTAGTGAAGTCACGCAGGATTTACACTTGGAAGTACCCAGGTTTTGGAAAGACTGACTGTGTTTTTCTGTATGTCGGGTTGTGGGTTTTTTTGATGTATTTTTTAAGTATTAAATTCATTGTGTTGAGTGTTTCCCATTGTCTCTGTGAAGAATTTGATTTAAAATGCAGAGTGAAGTGGAGAGATGAAGTTCGACTGGGATTAAAGTCTTTAGCATTTCATTTTGGAAGGTCTGAGTTCCTTTACTTGTGTGTGTAGGGTCTTGTGAACAGCCAGAGTCCTGGATTGGCAAAATCCTTTTCCACATTCTTGACACTTGAAAGGTTTTTCTTTTGAGTGGATATATCTGGAAAGAGAAAGTAAGAGAAAGAGAGAAAAAGATTTTTTTAATGGACGTTTAACCTCTCCAAGGAAATACAATTCTGTTTCAACTTGCTGGAATACAAACATTTGCTGGGAGGAAAAAATTAAAGGGAGCTTTGTTCAGCTGAAGCAACCTGTAATCACTGGATTTGGATGCACAATTAATGTTGATCCTGCTACGATTTACTGTTTAGACCACTGTTTCGCAACTTTAAGATGTGAAGACTTCACCTCTCAGAATTCCTCAGCTTAGAAATACTGGTTTAAACAGTGACACTTTTATCAATAGCGCTTAGACTTATATATTGCTTCATTGTGCTTTACAGCCTTTTCTAAGTGGTTTACAGAGTCAGCCTATTGCCTCCAACAATCTGGGTCCTCATTTTACCGACCTTGGGAGGATAGAAGGCTGAGTCAACCTTGAGCCGGTCAGGATCGAACTCCTGGCAGTGGGACAGAGTCGACCTGCAATACCGCATTCTGACCACTGCACCACCATACAATGCATACATGAACATGTCATGATGCAACTGCCATAATTAAGAGCTCATATCAGGATACCTAATTCAAGGGCATAAGTTGCAGCACTTTTTGTCATCGCATGCATCACCATTTGCCCTCCCTTGGGCAAATGCAAGAACTCGGGCAAGAAAAATGGCCATGCAATATTTTTTGTGAATATCAGAATGAAATTCCATCCAAAAACGAATACAAAAAGATATATTTAGAGCCTCTCTTTGAATTGGATAGGAAAATACAAAAACCAAAGAACCCACCATCTCCCAAATTAATTAAATTAGAAAGTTTAATATCTAGTTATCTGTTAATAACTTCAGTAGAATTTATATAGCAGTTGTGTATCAGTACATCCCACTGTTTTCAGATAATTCTGAAAACATGTTTTCAAACTCCCATTGTGTTTAGTCGTGGAAAGTGGAAAAGATTAAATTCTAAAAGCATAGTACTGTCTTCTTTCTATTAGGATTACCATATCTAGGCTGGAAAAAAAAAACCTCAGCAGCCAAGTGTTAAGAATATCTTGATGGTCATCTGGACTTGAACAGATTACACAGAGTAGCCTTAAATTATAACTAGATTTTGGACAGAAAATAGAAGTATCCAAAAACTCAAACTTTTTAAAAATAAGTGACCAAGGAAGTCTCCAACTTTAATCAGAGGAATCCTGAAGGGAAAAAAATGTTAACACTTCTGCTATCTTTAAATCTCTCTCCCAGAATTGCTATTACTTTGCAGTAGACAACAAAGAAACCTTTCTTATTTCCCATCTTTAAAATTGGAAATAATTCTAAAGTTATGTCCCCTATTCAAATATAAGATAGACAGAAACCATCAATGATGAAAAAGCCCAGAAATCATAAAACTAGAATGAACAATGAAAAAAGATAATTCACAAAGGAGCTTCACACAATATTAACAAGCATGTAACTGCAACTTTAAAGTGGCTGCAGTAAGCTAACTATAATGGTTTATTTATTTTTATTAGCGTGCTGAGAATTCTGTATTAGATTTTAGTATAGTTTTCATAATCCAATACCACACCTTGAAATTGATTTAATTGTGTTGAGTAGGGATGTATTTATCATACCAGTAAAAATATGGAAATACATACTAAATGAAGGATTACAATAAAATTTAATGTTTTCCCCCAATTTGTATACATGTCAAGGAAAGAATGTACAGAAAGCTACATAGTCTCTTGGGGAAAATGTTGATTTTGTAATCAGAAATTGTACCCAGTTTTGGCATTAGATTACCAAGCTTAGTGGTTTATAGCAGAGTTCATTGATCGGACTGTTGGGAACTATTATTTAGAGCAGACCATAATATAAAAAATAATTTTAAAAAGTTTTTTTGGGGGTGTAGAACAGTGATATATTCTCTAATCAAGAGTTTAAATATGAAGCAAACTCCTGATCTTCACTGTCTTGAAACCAATATAACTAATCTTCATCTTTTTTCCCCCTCTGCCTTTAAATCCAAGGAGTTAAATAGAACTGAGATTGTAATTAATTAACTTCTCCTCACTAAAGTCTTGGAACTTACCTCAAAGACACATGTTTAATATGATACATTTGGTGGGGTTTTATATAAAATATACAGTTATACTTTGAATTGATAATTGGTATTTAAGGGAAGATATAGTTAAAAGTATACTCTTCGCATACAGAAGATTCAGTTTTGATTAGTTTTGCCATTGGTATCCACGTGAGATCTGTTCTGCCTGGCATAAGCTCCCAGCCATATACCCAGTTAGTAAATTAAAGTTGCCAGAGATAAAGCTCTGGAACCTATGATCAAAACACCATTCCAGAATGAGAAACCTGTGCTCCTCCAGATGTTGCTGAACTTTAGCTGCCTGGACCAACGAGAGTTGTATTTCAGCAAAACCTAGAGAAGCACAGGGTGTTTCTCTCCAGCAGTAATAAAAGCATAACAGGATTTTTACCAATAAAATAGTTTCTTTGTTGTGACTTCAACTTGCTGTTAAAAAAAAAAAAAGATCATCTGCATATTTACTCCATCAGCTTCGGTAGCTGAAAATTCAATGAGGATTACTCTGAAACAATATCCTCCAGATGTGTTCAACTACTATCCTTAAAATCCTCAAAGAGCATAACATTTTGAAGTAAGCAGGGAAATATCTAGTGGGCATGAGTACAGAGAAAGCTGGCATACAAAACTGAAATGGCCATTATCAAATTAAAAAGCATGCGCAATCAACAATGGATTAGGGGAGTAAGGGGAAGTATGCGGATTCAATCCCTGGGCACCTTCTCAAGGGAGAATCTGGACTTTGGCTCATGGAGTTAGCAATAGCACTTAGACTTATATACCACTTTACAGAGCTTTCCAGCCCTCTGTAAGTGGTTTACAGAATCAGCCTGTTGCCCCCAACAATCTGGGGTCCTCATTTTACCGACCTTGGAAGGATGGAAGGCTGAGTCAACTTTGAGCTCGTGAGAATCGAACTGCCGGCAGTCAGCAGAAATAGCCTGCAGTACTGCATTCTAACCATTATGCCACGGTTATATACCATTAACGTGAGAGATCTTTAACAAAGATCATTCCCATTTTTTGCATGATAATAGCAAGGTGGATGGAACAGGAGACATATCAAGTCATCAGTGATGCCACCAGAGAAGGATATGAATATCCATAGCCTCCACATGAGAAAATGAAGAGCCTTTTGAAGTACCAATCTAGTTGACCCCATTTTGAATTTAATGATATAATATTTCCTTCATGTTGAATGGAAACAGGATGTGAAAAGCAGTTTCTAGAACTGCATGGCTGCATCAGTGCCTACAAGAGATCTTCATTTTTCTGAGCTTTGAAATTAAGAATTGTTTGCAACTGTTCAAACCCTACATTGTCAATGTAACATTATCTGCAAAAAAACGATATCCATCACTTAAATCAGGGGTCTCCAACCTTGGCAACTTTAAGATTTGTGGACTTCAACTCCCAAAATTCCCCAGCTAGTCATGCTGGTGGGCAATTCTGGGAGTTAAAGTCCACAAGTCTTAAAGTTGCCAAGGTTGGAGACTCCTGACTCAAATGGATGAATTATATTTAAGTCAAAGCAGCGTCTTTTATATAATACAACCCAAACAAGCAATATTATGATAAATTTTCTAAAGAACGCACCCTCAAATCCTTTATAATAAACCTGAGTTTTGTTAAATAATCATGTTCAGTCACCTGTGATCTCTCAGATGATCTTGCCTTCTGAAGGCCTTGTGGCAAATGTCACACGTGTATGGCCTCTCATCTGTATGGGTTCTTTCATGAATCAAAAGGTTGTAGGACTTGGTGAAGTGTCTGCCACAGAATTTGCACACAAATTCCTTCTTGGTTTTGGAGGGTAGCCTCCCACGGGTGGGTTTCTTCTCGGGGGAAAGCTTGGTCACTTCAAGCAATGAGCCCAGGCCTGCAGAAGAGCCTTGGTTGTCTATCTGTCCCAGTTTTGAATGATCTTCTTGGGTGGCAGCTACAGCAAGGTTTGCAAAATCAAATCTAGGCTTGGCTTTGAGTGGCACATTTGTGGCTTCGTGCTTGGGATGGATGACGTGTGGGAACAACGGGAAGGCAGGCAACTGGAATCTGGCATCCACTAGGCTGGTCACACCAGGCACTTTGGAGAAAGATGAGCGGGGCAGATGCATGGCAGGGTAGCCCAAGGTCCATTGGTGAAGGTGAACAGCATGGAGGGCACTGAAACCGTAGAGGTTGGGCAGGTGGTCTGAAGGCACTGCTGGGAGGCCATTGAAGGCTTGCAAAAAGGAGTAATTGGTCAGCTGCAGGGAAGGATGGATGGGTACTGGGGCAGGCAAGGTCTTGCTCCCCATACTGGCAGAGAAGTCTGAAAGAGAAGGCAAGTGCCTGCAAGAAACGAAGGAAGGGGACAAACATAAAATGGGCTCCGTAAATGAAGTGTGGAACAAAGCAGCTACTTAATTTAACATAATTACCCTCATAGAAATAAGATGACACAAAGACATTGAACCAAGAAGGACAGGTATAGCCTAATGTTCAGAGAATGTTAAGACACGGAATGATGAAATTATAAATATAGAAATTATAAGCTGCAGCATCAGTCTCATTTCATAATACGACTTTCCTGACGGATTGTTTTAACAGCTGTACCTTCACAATAAATATGAAACGGAGTAGCCTAACCACTAGGAAATCTCAAGCAGTTATTAGAGACCCTGAAGGGCAACAGCAAAAGCCTCTAGCTTTTCCCTTCGGAGGCCTGGCCTTTGTCCCAGAGCTAATCTGTGGAATAAGATTCAGCTACCACTTCAGAGAGCTTCTGTCCGCATCATCTTCTTTGCTTCTTATATCAAAGCATCTCTGTACACTTCTGTGTGAAACTTTCTGAACTTTGCCCCAAGATGATAGACCTTGGTATCCTGGAGACATCAAGGGAGGGAAAGCCGTATGATACCAATGTCATTTTGATTCACTGTCTTATAAAAGGACAAGAAGTAGAATGCAACATATACAGTCACCTGGTTAAGACTTACAGTTAATTCATACTTACAAACAGGCTGCTTATTGCTTAAAATGTTGCAAAGCTTTCTCCTTCCCCGAGCCGACAGACTACTGAAGCCTCACACAATGTTTCGGGAACTGCTGAAGCTGCGTGGTTTTTAAATACAGCCTGTTTTTCAGGGTTCATTTCATGAAAATACTGTGCAGCTTCCTGACATGAGGAAAGAGAAAGGCAACTCGTTGGTAAGTATGAGCTCTGACTTACATACAAATTTGAGTTCAAGGCAGACTTAGGATCAGAACTCATTCTTCCCAGGGACTGCTGGGTGGAATAGAAAAGAAATTTAAATGATATGTTTCCAGACAGCAGATAAGGCTTTCAGGGCAGAACCAGAACGACAAAAGTTGTCAACTAGTGAAGAAAGACAAATGTGTTTCAGTACTCCTGCTATTAGTTAAATCCTATCCCAGAATGTGAGAGTTAGTCTGGTGTAGTGGTAAAGGCACCAGGTTAGAAACGGGGAAATTGTGAGTTCTAGTTCTGCCCGAGTGAGGCACAAAGCCAGCCGGGTGGGTGACCTTGAGCCAGTCATTCTCCCTCACCCCTAGGAAGCAAGCAACGGCAACCCACTTCTGAAATCTTGCTAAGGAAACTGCAGGGATTAATTCAGACAGCTGCCAAGAGTCGACACTGATTTGATGATGTGCATGCATGCGCGTGCGCGCACACACACACACACACATGAAAGCTGGAGGTTAGGCTTGTTGTACCCCTGATTTTTATAAAATTCTTCGAGAGAGGGAGGAGGGGTTGAAAAGAAGCAAGCTGGTGAAAGAGGTTCTACCTGTACAGCAAAGACACAACTTCCAGCTCAAAGCTTCCTTAACTGCTTTTGCCACAACAACGGTCAGGCATTGAGTTTCATGGAAAAAGCAAAACACGACCAGTCGGTCTTTGGGATATTTAATAAAAAGCTCACCTTTGGCAAATTGAGACTGGCACACACCTGGTTTGTCAGCTCAGGGTGAGCAGATTAGGCACATCCCTTGCCATTCATTTCTTTGGAAAAGGGGGCTTGGTGATGTTCACCCTCACCCCAAATTTATTTCCCCTAAGTTGCATAAGAGGAACCTAGCAGCATAACAAAACCAGGACTCTATCTTTACCCAACAGTACCAGAACAGAGGAAAAATGAAACTACTTTCAAAAAACAAAGTGGCTTCATGGTTCACGTCAAAAAATTTCATTTTTTGCCCCACTTTGGCAATGAGTCTGAATACTTTATTCTTCACAGATCCTCCTTCCCATTTGCTCTCAGTCCCTCAGATGCAGCCATTGGGAATTATCTCGCACTTGGAACTGGTAAGCAAACCTCTTGCATTCTCAGCAATGTGGCAGAATTCCTGGGCATTTGCCCCCTCCGCCCAGGAATGTCTATGGAGATCCTCAATCATCCAAGTCATGATTGTCCCAAAGGTGCTTTTTTTTTTTTTTTCCAAAAGGCAATTGGACTTCGTTTTTTTCCCCCNTGTTTTTTTTTTTTTTTTCCAAAAGGCAATTGGACTTCGTTTTTTTCCCCCTTTGAAAACATTTTGCTTCTTATCCAAGAAGCTTCAAGCTGAACTGAAGAAGCTTCCTGGATGAGAAGCAAAATGTTTTCAAAGAAGAAAAAAAAAACGAAGAAAGTCCGGTTGCTTTTTGGGAAAAAAAAGAAAAGAAAGCGCCGTTCAGTTTTTCTGGAGCTCGATGAAGGCAGGCTACAATCTGCAGTCCTGAGAATCAAATCAAATGCTCCCCATTTTAAGTAGCTGCCATGTCTCTTTTCTCTCCCTCCCATCACCATGCTTCAACTCTGACCTCCAATTTCCTTCAGAAAGAATTTTCAAAGCGCTGTTTCACACGGCATGCTGTCATTTCCCATATGCTTTCCTGCACTATGTGGCACTAACCAAATTGGTGACCTACTCCGAAATGCAACAAGGCCTTGGAATTTAAGGAGATCTCGGAATTTAAGGAGCCACACATTTAATCCACAGGGAACGACTAGTGGTAGAAAATAACACCCAGCCTCTTGCCCTGCACCCTACTCTTCTTTCTTGTTATCCATCGTATATGGAAAGACCCAAAGTCCTCTCTCTACTTCTAGTCAGTCAATGAAAGAAGAGGGTCTTTTAAAACTTGGATGGCATGCCTACATCAGGGTTTAGGATTAAATGTCCTTTTTTTGAAATTGTAAATAAATCTTATGCAATTAAAAAGGGGAAAACCATGCAGAATCTGATTTATACATGCTATGTAGTTTTAAAGGGATTATCAATTTTAATGTTTTAGGTAATAAAATGTTAAATGTTTAATGGATTTAAAAAGGGAGATAATTAATGAATATGCAACTTAGAGGTGGCGCACTTAAACTGATATTTTAGGTGGAAAATCTATTTATAGGAGTGCTTTTAATCAGAATTTAGGATGAAATATGCAAATGTGACAGTTAAAAGTATTGAAGTATAATAATTATGAAGCTAACATAAGTGAATTAAACAATGAGATAAGCATTTGGAATAATATAATAAAATAGAAAATGTATGAAAGCATTGTTAAGATAAGAAATTGAAAAAAAAATGAATATGTAACTATGGTCATATTTGATGGTCATATGTATATGTGAAACCTGTAATCATGCTATGATTACATATCACCTATGGTCATATGACATGTATGATTACATATCACCTATGGTCATATATATATGTGAAACCTGTAATCATGCTGTTCACTAAAAAGAGATGTTAAAATGTGAAAACTGAATAAAACTTGTTTTAAAAAAAACTTGGATGGGACACCCCTAGGAGATCCCAAAGATATAATCTTGATTGGGAAAAAAAAATCTGGAAAACAGCAAAGGCAAATCTTTTAGCTGTTGCTTGAGGAACAATTATACTGAAAACCACTCTGGGGCTGAAGACTCCAGAAACCGAACCAGAGTTGAAAAACTAAAGTATTTTCAACCCCATCTCCAATCAGAGGTGGGGAATGGCAGAGCAAGCCTAAAACTCAGGAAGGCTGGACAAGATCTGAAGCCTCAAGTTCAGGAAAGTACTATCAACATCTCAAGAAGCAAAGGGAGTCAGCCAGTGACAAAACTGGCACCAGTTTGAGTGGCACTGATTTAGCATTCCCTTCAAAGGAAATAGGAGAGATAAACGCCAGTTTCCTCCATTGGTGGAGCCTTCCTTGATGAGATGACCACATTCAACACTAACCAGCAATTCTGGGAGTATTTATTGATTGATTGATTGATTGATTAGACTGGATTTGTCAATCACTTACAAAATAATTGGCCTAAGTATAAACATGAGTAAGGATACAGGAAATAGGTACGAATAAATGGGGACGGTAGGACAGGGACGGTAGGTGCGCTTATGCACGCCCCTTCCAGACCTCTTAGGAATGGGGTGAGGTCAATCGTGGTTAGTTTGAGGTAAAGGGAGTGGGGGTTTGAGGATGTAACGACAGAGTCAGGTAGTGCATTCCAGGCATTGACCACTCTGTTGTAGCAACTACCTGCAGAGTTAATTCTAGGC
Source organism: Laticauda laticaudata (assembly GCA_004320025.1). Classification (NCBI taxonomy): domain Eukaryota; kingdom Metazoa; phylum Chordata; class Lepidosauria; order Squamata; family Elapidae; genus Laticauda; species Laticauda laticaudata. The sequence goes on from BHFT01054585.1 coordinate 23,683, forward strand.
TGCGAATAAAGCCTATCAGCCTGGAACCATCTGCTTTCAGAGCGAAATGACAGCGAGTGGAGGGCTGAACATGGTCTCCTCCTCTTTCTCGAATAACCCCCTTGTGGCAAAAAAAAGAAAGAAAGAAAGAAAGAGAAAGAAAGAAAGAAAGAAAGAAAGGACGGAGGTCGCTTTTTACCTAGTTAAACCTAAGCCCGTTCAGACGGCTGCGAAACCAGCCAAAATGAACACGCTTTAAAGTTTGTACCTGAGGGAGGGGGTCCCGTTTGAAAAAGAAATCGCAGAGATGGGGAATACCGTATATAAACCAAGCAAAACAGACCCACAGATCTCAGATTGGACTGTGTTTGGGCCCGGTTTGTTTTGCGTATGTGCCACCCTTTCGCTTACTGGAATCACTTAAAACCCTGCCCTTCCGGTCTCGCTCGGCACATAGTCAAAAAAAATTTTTTCCCCGGAGATTGAATCTCTGCCTGTTACCGAAAACTGGACCGATGACCCTCTGCAAAGCTCCAAGACGGTCCTTTTGTTGCAGAAAGTGAGATTCTGATATCACAATTTGGGCAGAGTTCGCTTCCGGCGCTAATACAGCGAGCTACAAACTGGGTTGACACGTGTTTCATCTTTAGGCAGAAGAACATAGTTTTTGCCTGAAAGAGGCTGGAGGATAAACTGGACGGCGGGGACTCCTCTCTCTTCTCTCTCTCTCTCTCTCCTCCCTCTCTTCCCTCCCTCCCTTTTCTCTCTCTCTCTCCCTCTCCCTCTCTCTCTCCCTCCCTCCCTCTCCCTCCCTCCCTTTTCTCTCTCCCTCTCCCTCTCTCTCCTCCCTCCTCTCTCTTTCTCTCCTCCCTCCCTCTCTCTTTCTCCTCTCCCTCCTTCCCTCTCTCTTTCTCTCTCTCTCCCTCCCTCTCTCTCTCCTCCCCTCTCTTTCTCTCCCTCCCTCTTTCCTTCTCTCTCCCCTCTCCCTCCCTCCTCTCCCTCCCTCCCTCCCTCCCTTTCTCTCTCTGTGTGTGTGCGTGCTCAGGACCCCACATAGGCAGCCAAGGTACACAGCCAAAGTTTCAAAAGGGGTGTCTCTGAGGCACAGGCTGGCCCAAGGAAACCCTTGCCCAGCCCCGTTGCAAAGGCGGCGACCTGCTCAGCAGCTGCGGGGTTGGCTGAGGGTCGCTGCTGAGGGCCAACGTTTTTTTTTCCACCACGCTTTCCTAGGTCGGCCTCAAAAAGAGAGTCGCGAATCCTAGAATTCCTTCGCGTTGACCCAGAATAAGCGAATGTGACATTTCGCCGAGATCTGGCTTTTCTAATTGGATAAATTCAGAGTAGCCTTCGACTAAAGCACATGCACACAAATTAGTCAGCCAGATTCCTGCTCCCTCCACTACCACCACCACCCCCCTTCCCGCCTCTGTTAACTATTTGAGAGCCGGTCCGTCGTGCAGGATTCTCTTTCTTTTCATTTTCCAGAGAGCCTTTATGAAATCCCTTGTTTTGGATCTGGGCGAGGGGGAAAAAAAATCCTTTTTTAAAAAAAACTGGCAAGGGATGGGGAAGAGGGGTAGAGAACGTCGCCGTATCTGGTGTTTTTTGTTTGTTTTTTTTCGGATTTTGGGAGCTCAGATCTAGTAGCCCAGGAGGCAGGGGAACAAACCGATAGTCAAAAAATATATTGCTTTTAAGAATGACCTGGTGCGTAAGCATTTAGAAATATACAGTAATCAACAATTATTTAGGTATTCTCAGGTTTCTTGCTGTGCTTATTTGGTTCGAGACCAAACACTATTAAGTTCCAAGTAATTATCCGTAGACTACATAAGATTTCGTGAGGCAACTGGAATCGCAACAATAGGCGATTTTCGTCCGAAAGCATGATGCTAAGGCCAGCCCTGAAAGCGTTAATTCCAGAGGGGAAAAAGACTCAGCCAAAAATAAACCCCCAGACACATTAAGGTATGCTCCCCTTCACTTCAATCGTTCCGGAATCAAAATATATACCGCATAGTTATTTACCCGCCCAATTCACTTTCCTTAAAAGTCGTTAGGTTATCTAAAACCGGCTCCTTTTAAAAAGGAATTCGCCGCTCTATTTAATGAAGTAACAAATTCCAGTGAAATTTTGCTTGGGGGGGGGAAGAAATGCCCCTCAATAACGCCCTACACGATAGTCAGATTAATCCGACGTTAGGACAACTTTATTCCTAACTGACAAGGTGCTAAAGGAAATACGCTCGACTTCGAGAAACGGAGAAACCGATTTCGGGATCCCATCCAAAGGGCTGCCGTTTTAATCCCATGGCGCCGAGGGAACTCTTGCTTTTAAAAGGCGAAGAGGCGCAGAACGAGAAAAATTAGAGAAATTCCTTTCAACCGATTTTTTTCAAGACGAAAGGGAAGGAAAGTTCCGGTGTGGCAAGAAAGCTTTTGGATGCTAAAAACAGGTTGGTTAGTTAGTTAGTTAATTAGTTAGTTAGTTAGAAAGAGAGAGAGAACGAAAGAGAAGGAAGGAAAGATAAACAGAAAGGAAGGAAGGAAAGGAAGAAAGAAAAGAAGGAAGGAAGAGACAGACAGACAGAAAAGGCGAAGAGGGGACCAGAAAAAGCTTGTTTGACTGGCTACAGATTTGCTGGCTGGGGTACAAATCGGTAGGTTTTCCTTTCTCTCCGTTATACCTCGAGGTAGAAGCAGCGACAGGGACTCTGTTAGGACATCAAAGCCACAGGGGACAATCAACATTCATTCCCCATCCCGCACTTTTCTGACACAAAGCCAGCTGTTTCTTTTATTTCAGTGTCACCCACACCTTTAAGTTCTGTTTCATGTCAACAGATCTTTATCAGCAAGATATTTGTCTCTCCTTTTTTTTAAAAAAAAAAAAAAGANAAAAAAAAAAAAGGAAAAGAGTCTGGGGGTTTGCAGCTCCTTACTATTCCCATTACCCTCAAAGGCAATTAAAGCAAAAACCTATCTAAAAATAAAATTAAACACACTGGTTGCTAAAAACAACAATGCACCGACTCTGAGGCTACCCTGGAATGCGTAAGATTGATTGATTGACTGATTGAATAAAGGCATAAATAGGGGACATACAGACTGCAGGCTACTCTAGAGTGGGTAACAAAGCCAACAAAACTGAAAAAAGGAGTAAAAGAAAGGCTGAGGTTGTGGCTCTTCCAAACATTCTTAATATTAGAAGTTCCATTAAACATTCATGAAGCCATCCACCTTAACTTAATTTGGCCCCGTTTGATCTCTGCAAAATTTACGTTGGTATAAAAGCCTAGTTTCTTGCTGGAAATTTTGCACCTAAATGTTTTTGTATTACTGTATCAAAAGTATAGCTTCACCTTTGTATCAATATCTCATAAACGAAGATAGGATTATATATCTCTCTAACTATAATTTACTTGTAGCCAAGACTGCCTTGTCTCGGAGTTAGTCCACCCACTCCCTTTCCTTCACTGTACAGTTTTAAGATTGCAATCCTATACCCTGAATTGATTGTGCTGTTTCCAGTAACTAGTTTTTGGAGGCTGCCAAAAGATAATTCCCATCAACCTCACCTGGATGGCCAGTTGTGAGGCATACTGGGAGTTATCCTTCAATGACATCCAAAGTGCCCATTCTCAGAAATCGAGATACAGAAGATAGAGGGAGTTGAATCACTTTTTACACTTTATTTCTTAACGAATTACCTTTTTACAGTACCTGGATTGGTGGAGATTAAGGATGAAAATGTAATTTCACTGCTAAGTTTGATGGGTAATTTTAGACCACTCCCACCCTGGTTTTGATCAGGCTTCTGTCTACGATATGGTGGAAATCCACCTACAGTGCCATGGTTAATTGACCGTTCACTGTCAATCCAGAACATTGACAGAGTAATTGAATAAGCCATGGTGAACTTCATAATGGATGAAAGACAGCATGCCAACACAGCTATACTCTGATCAACTTACTTGATAATATTGTTATGAAGAGAGTTTGGTAAGAATGAATATTTATTTGATGTATAACCCATCTTTCTGCAAAAAAAGATACCAATATAAATCTCTCATACTGAAGAACAGAGCTCTCTAATATGAATTACACGATAGGATGGGCAAAGGAATCCATCTTTAAAAAGCTGTTCGGGGAATGTACAATCTGGCTAGATCAATGCTAGGTTACAGCCTATTTACATCTTTGTTCTAGGCACGCTTAACTAGAGTAGACTCTGCCAAGAAAGGGTTTGTCTACAATTGGATCTTAGCCCAGGTCAGGACTCAGTTTCAGTCGATTATAGCTGTGTTGTAACATCTGTGCTGCAAACAACTGGAAATGGAGCTTTCTTTCTCCCTTCCCGCATTGCCTTTCCCCCCAGGTTCAGCTCACTTAGAGGAAAAGCACAAAGCCTGCTGGAACAACTGAATACTTTTTTTTTAGGGGGTGGGAGAGTGGGGAAAGACAGACACCTACTTTCCGGATGCTCTGAATCCTGGCCAAGTCAGCAGCTTTTACTTTTAAATTCAAACGCGTTTCTAGTTCCTTTTTGGTTGGGAAGATGGAGAGCAAGCATTCAGAGGGAGCTTTAATTAACTCAGCAAGTTGTTCTCTCCTTCCAGAGTTCTGGATGCAGTCCCATGAGTGGGGTGTCCCACTGACCCATGTTCTGCTTCGACTGCTAGGCAGGACTTCCACAATATTGCCCACAAGCTTGGAAAGTGCTTAGAGGTAATGGACATGGCTGGCACATGGGCGCCCCTTCCTGCTAGCGAGAAGCTGGTTCCTTATTTATTTATTTATTTTATTTGTTTTGGTTTCACAGAATAGCTACCCTTCCGCCTGTTGGGCTGGAAGACATACTCCAAAGTCATCTGTCTCCTTCTGGTTTTGCTTTAAGGGAATGAGCTTAGCAGGCTGACTGCATTCCCATGACATGCCATATCCATGGTTAACTGACCCATAAAGGTTTTGCTCAATTAACCCAATTTTCTGGAAGGACAGCCTGAATCATAAACTCATCACATGAGCTGGTTTGGCACATCAGAAAGAGCTGCAATGGAACTGGCTAATTTGTGTCTTCTATTGTCAACCAGGGAAAGGCAAACCTGCTTTGGGAAAAATTAACACGGGCTAGCGCTAGCAAAACTCCAGAGTATCAGACGGCAGCGCTGGGGGGGGGGGGGGGGNGGGGGGGGGGGGGGATACCCAAGAATTAGGGAAGTGAAGATTGGTGGCCCTTCAAATATCGCTGAACTGCAACTCCCAGCAAAAAAAGGGGGTGCGGGCAGTTACGGAGAACAGAAGCTCCTCTCCAGCTCACCGCTCAACAGCGGGCATTCACTCCCAACTCCCCGGAGCATTTTGTGATGTCAGTTAGAGTTAGACCGTGGTTAGAATAAGGCCACGCTTGCTAAGTTATGCATCCTTGGTGCTACCGGCAGCTCTGCGGCTTTCAGCCGGTGGGGTTTACTTCTCTGTGAGTGAACTGGATTCATACAAGCACGCTAAACCCAAACTCGGCACATCACAGCACGACTTCGGGAGGAGCTGTGTGCTCCCGTCGCTGAGCTCGTCAGCCAGGGAGGAATGCCCGAAGCAGTAAACTTTCCCGGGAAGACACCTGGGGACTTAAACTGCCCGCGTAAACCACTGGGCCAGAGAATAAAAGGGATTCCCCCCCACCCACCCACCCGGACACGAATGTAAGGAATTTGGGAGAAAACGAAGAAAGAGCCCAGCAAGCCCTTCAGGCCTGCTCTCCCCTCCGGATCCGCTTCCCCATCGCAAGCCTCCGCGAACTGTCTCAGAGGAGTAAGTCTGCAGGTAAAACACGCTGGGTTCTCGACGGGGCAACGGCCAAGTAGGCCTTCGCCGATGCAAGCCGGGACCCCCAGAGAACCTCGAACCAATCCACCTTCTTATTCTCAATCGGAACTTCCACCAAAACAGAATGGATTTGCTTGACCGGGTCCATTGAAAGAGGAGCAAGGCGTACAGCGTGCAGTAGTTCACCTCTGGATGCGAAGGTTTGGGGGGGGAGACACAGGGCAGAGTAGGAAGCTCTCCGCCGGACCCCCCCCCCTCTTCGCNGGGAGACACAGGGCAGAGTAGGAAGCTCTCCGCCGGACCCCCCCCCCTCTTCGCGTGTCTATCGCCCTGCGCGATTGAAATGTTGGGAGGGGGAGAGGGGGCTACGCGGGTGACTCCATCCATTCGCCGAATCCCTTCGGTATATCGGGAAGCAGAAGTCGGCCGCGTCTTTTTCCAAAAATCAAAGCCAGGGCAGGAGAACGCTCCAGAGCCCAAATCCCAGGAAAGTGTTTGATCACACCCAGCTCCATACTTACCTGCCAGTAAATTGAGCCAGGGATTTACGGTTAAGCTCCAGGCGAGTAATTTCGGCTCTACCCGCGTGATTTCGATCGCCACTTTGTTGGCGCCCAGCTCCGGAAGCAGATCTAGCCAAGCGATCGATCGGTCGATCCATATCCAAGGTTTCTTCGCGTTGTCAGGTGGAAATAACGACAAGCGCGGGCGTTTCAGTTAAGTACCCGAGGATTCCCTTCCTCACGCTGCTTTCCCTTCTGAGCACCCAGCAGATGGAAGCTCTTCGGGGCTCCGCCCCTCGAAGCAACCTGCGCGGATCTCCTGAGGGATCCGAAGAGCCGCAGCTCCTCTGCGCTCGGCTACCCGCCTTTCCCTCACTAAACAAGCAGGGGTTTGAGGAGGTTTCTTTCTTTCTTTCTTTCTTTCTTTCTTTCTTTCTTTCTTTCTTTCTTTCTTTCTTTCTTTCTTTCTTTCTTTCTTTCTTTCTTTCTTTCTTTCTTTCTTTCTTTCTTTCTTTCTTTCGGTCTCCCGAGCTTCGGGTTGCCGAGGGGGAAGTCGAGCCGAGCCCCTACCTGCCTTTGGGAAATCAAACAGGAAAGGGAATTGGTTTGGCCGGCCCTTCCTTAGCTCCAACCCGGAGCGAGCGGCTTGCGAGGATCGCCTGAGAGGCAGTCAGGGATGGCTCGAATTGAACGTGGACGGGTTAATTGCGCGCCATGAGAAGCGGCTGGAAGGAGTCCAACGGCCCCGCGCCTCACCTTTCCGGAGCTCAGCCAGGAAGGGGCAAGGCTGGCTCCCTCCCCTCGAGTCGGACAAGCCTTCAGCGCGCACGTCCAGCCCGACAGCGCCCTCACCTCGCCCAGCTCCCCGATGCAAATTGCCAAGGCCCCAAACGCTCCGAATTCGTTCCCAAACGCTCCCGAATAAAGTGGCTGCGAAACGAGGGGGAGGGCGCGCTCTTTCCTTCCTATACCTCTCAAACACCCCGAGAGAAAGTATCTTCAAGGGCCTCCAAAATCTGAACGCCTCCTTTGGAGGAGTCACCAATTGGGACAGTAGGCGAAAGCCAAGAGAGAGGAAGAGCCATTAGAAACCCGCCAAAGACACACGTGTGTACGCCTGTGAGTGGGAGGGGGGGCACGCGAGTGAAAGAGAGAGGGGGAGGGAGAGAGAAAATACGTGAGCAAGAAATAAAAGTTTTCCTCAAGCTGAGGAACCTCCATTTTCAATTAACAGCCGAAGTGGAAATTACTTTAAGTGAGGGAAACGTGGACCCAGAAACTGTGGAGGGTTACTAAGCGGGAAGCGCCACTTATAAAAGTAACCCCTAAACACACCCCGTGTTTAAGTTCCTAAAAGTTGTCGGCTGATTTTGCTGCCTTTCCCTTCAAAGCTCGTCTAGCAGCGAAAAATGGCCCTCTCTTCAAAGTAAACGAATGGGGGGACGACGAATTGTACCCCATCTTCCGGGCAGCCCCATTCCAGAACATGGGTTTGCTGTTTTGTCTTGTTTTTCCTTTCGTTTCCCCGGGGCTCTGAGAGAAAGTTGCTGCCGGGCAGAAGCGGGAGAAAGTGCTTTTTTTTTTTCTCCACTCGGCTCTTTGCTGGAAAANTTTTTTTTTTTTCTCCACTCGGCTCTTTGCTGGAAAAACTCCGGAGTTTTACTGAATGAAAGCCGTTTTACAGCAACTTTGCAGCTGCAGAGAAATAGCAGCCGGGGAGAAGAAGCCCAAATTACGGATCAGTTTAGATCTCCCTCTGACTAAACCTGGTGAGGAGGAGACAATGTGGGAACCTGGCACTAACGCCTCTGCCAGCTCTCGAAAAAGCCACTTAACTGAGAAAGACCGGCACACGGGATCCACCGCAGCATCTCATGGCAAATGGGCCTTTTCCTATTTGAGAAGAGGCGCGCTGTCTCAGTCCCTGCACACACACACACAGAACCGTCTACCCGAAATCTGCTCCCATTTCCTCCGAAAGGAACCTTAGCCTCCAAAGGCGAACCCGAGCTTCTCTCCAAAAGCCCTCTCCCCTGGAAGGCAACGGGCGNATTTCCTCCGAAAGGAACCTTAGCCTCCAAAGGCGAACCGAGCTTCTCTCCAAAAGCCCTCTCCCCTGGAAGGCAACGGGCGGCGGGACGGGTTCCGACAACAAGGCCCTCAGCCTGGCTTCCCTAAGCGCAACCAGAGGATTTGCGGAGAGGCCAAGGAAAGGCAGCAAAATGAGGCCGGTTCAATTGTCCGGATCCCGTTCGTTCGAGTCTGAATCGAGATGGGACCGAATTTACAGACGATTACAAATCAAAAGGGCCAACTTGTTTTTATTTACCTTAACACACCCGGTGGAACACATTTCGTCAAAGAAACCATACATTTTCCACCAATAGCCTACCCCCCCCCCTTCTGCGTATGTAGACTTTTATCTTTCTTGACCCAGAAAGGTTGTTCGAAGCAAAAGTAACTTTGGAAGAAACGGTTGGACAATTGGAAGTCGCTGCACACAATTGGGAGGGCGGTAACGGATGGAGCAATCGGAGGGAAAAACAGTTCAAAACCGAAAGAAGGAAAATGGCAGGGCCAACTTGCGGGTATGCTCGCCCCTCTTTTCCCTAATGTGCCCACGCGAGTTTTCATTCCTCCGCGAAGCCACAGATAAATTCTGGAGGGTTTGAGAGTAGTCCTCACCCGCATTAAATCTTATTTGCAAACCGAGCCCGAGCCGTATCTTTTCCAAACTAAGGGAGACGCCAGGAGCACGAGAAGCGACGGGGCGAAGATTTAAGGCGTACCGAGGATGCACCTGCTTGGATTCGAGCCCATGAAGGGCTAAGGTACCTGCCGGGGGAGCCCAAAGTCAAGTCGGAAGACGAGCTGACCCATTTAACCATGCAACCGGCTAAACGGAAGGCCTAGCTTTTCAGCTCCGCAGACTTGACATTCTGACATCTCTGATTTGTTCAGGCCTACCAAAATCGAGCCTTTGCTGGGCAGACTGGAGAGCAATCATCATCATCATTCTCACCATCGAACAGAAAAATCTGGTAAATACCAGAACTCGAGCTCTCTCCGGGAAGACCCACTCTGGAGAAATTAAACCAAGCACCGGCCCTCTTACTGCAGAAACAATTCTCAATAGATTCCCGGTCCTCCCTCCGGGAAAACAGGTTCAAGGTAGATCTATAAGTGGCCTTAACAGTTAGGAGGGTCTAAATAAGCCTGCCGAAATCGGAGCAATTTCCACCTGAACCCTTTGCAAAGCCCACACCCGCGAATAACAAATGCACACACCAGCACCTTGGCACATAACCCCCGCTTTGGAAGACCTTCGCAGGCATTTCGAAAGAGCTCGCTCCCAGATTTTTAGGATCCGGCCTCCTGCTTCCCCCCCCCCCCATAGACAACGGGCCCAGAATGTGGGGGTGGCCTGCGCTGGAAAAAGGACAATCCCTTCGGCCAGGAAGGAAAGTTTCCGGCCTTCTCCCGCGGGCGATTGCAGCAGCTGCCGAAAGAAACCTGGAGAGGTGTTTTTTTTTTTTTTTTTTTTGGCGTTCCCTTCTGGGGCGGCATTTAAACGTCAGGCGGCCATTGCAGGAGCAAAAACCGCCCGGCTGCGAGGAGACTGTCGTTCTGCCATCTGGAAAAACCCAGGGAGGCCGAAGCTTGCCGCAGAACTAATCCAAGGGAGGAACTTCTGGCAACCGGCGCCTTCCAAAGAAAAGCGCCGAGGCTTGGATCTGCGCTCACTAGTTGCGCCTCCACCCGCGCCCCACCCCCCCCCCCCACCCGTCCCGTTGCTGTGAGAACGGCAAAGGCCAAAGCTAACGTCCCTCTGCGCGGTTACTTTCCCTGCAAAAGTTTCCCTTGGAGGGGTGTAAATGTTGTTTGTTTGTGTGTTGTGGCTCTGTGTGCTGTCATTCCTTTCTCCTTCCTCCCCCGCCCCCCCCGTCCACCCTCCCATTTTTGAGAGCAAAAACCCCATTGATCTCAAGGGATGAGAAGGGGCTTTGGAGGATAGATGCGCGGTACACGAGAAGCGAGCAGGATGGGCCGTGTCCCGGAGAAAGGATTTGGGATGGACCGCTGCTGCCTCGGCTCGCCCGCTCAACGTTTGCGGCGCCATCTGTCCGACTCCCAAGCAGCAAGATTCGGAAGCATGCCCTGACAAACCGGGACCGGGGGAGGGAAGGCTCAGCGCTGTCTTCCTTTCCCGAACAGCATGGCCGGGGGCGGGGGGCGGTGAGAGAGGGTAGGGCGTCTGGATGCGGTATATTTACCGAATCTTGACTTTTGATCCACCGGGTCTGAGACAGTACAAAGCAGCTTCCTGGAAGTCAACTGCGGAGCGGTCCCGCTGGGCAGAAGATCCCAGGACAGGCGCGCCGGGAAAAGGGAGGGAGGGAGCGGAGGGAGGAGGGAGAAAGCGGACGCGGCGCCAGGTGCCGAAGAGGTCGCTTGTCTTCCGCCGGGCCCCCCCCCCTCCCCCGCCCCGCCAGGGCCAGGCGAGCGAGGCGAGAGCGAAGGCGAAGGCGCCTCTGGCTGAGCACGCGAGCGCCGGACTGAGCGGATCCCTTCCCTGGGCCGCCTCCTTATTTCAACACCCCTGCCTGCCGGACTCCCTCCCTCTTCCTCCCACCCACCCACCCATCCACCGCCCCGCTCGCCTTCCCCACCCTTGAGCATGCGCATTGGCGGGAGGAAAAAGTTTCGCTCACTTTTTGCGGCTCAGATCCCCGTGGCGGCCCGGGCCCGCCTGACCCTCGCTCGGTGGCAGCGCTCCCGGTCCCGCCTCCGCCGAGGCCCCGCGGGATCAAAGGCCGCGGGGCTGGACGGGACGGGGGCCGCTGCTGAAAGTCAAGAGCATCTTCTCCGACAAGCGGGGGGTGGGGGGGGGGGAGTCCTAATCCTCCGAGAGGATCCCGGAAGCTCTTCCCGGCTTCTTGGCATAGAAACGGCTTCTCACCTTTTGCTCGCCTCTTGCTGGCTCCTCGATCCAGTCCCGCTCGGATAACCTTCTCCGAAGGATCCCGATTGCACCCCCTTCGGGCGTTAAAAGTGGGGAAGCGAAGCTGCAAGTTGGAATCGGATCGTTCTAGAATTCACCCGGGGGACGTTTCTGCCCTTCGAAAAGCTCACCCACCCCCCACTCACCCTCCACCACCGCCTTCACCCCACCCCCAGGAAAAGCTTCCCCTCCCTCTGCTTTTGACGGTTTCGGGATGTCCCCTGCAGTCGAGTGGGTCGCCTTCCTTCCGTCCCGGGAGCCAAGTTCTCCTGAAATCAGGTTTAGAGCGAGGCGAGCGGAAGTCGAGCCCGCTCTGCGGACGCCTTTTGAGGTGCGATGCCACCCTTCTTGCCCCCAACTCTGAACTCCGCAGCGTGGCTCTTTACCGGCAGCGGGCCCGGGATTCGCCGTTCCGCTACTTCTGCGGTCTGAGGCTGGATTTTCCCCAGGCTTCTGCAAACCGGGATATATAGTTCACTCTCTCAGCCACGGGTCCTCTTCCTCCCATCGCCGCTTCAGGAGGTTCAGGTGAAGCTAAGCGGGACGGAGAGAGCCAAGAACCCCCGTCCCTCCCTGCCCCTTCCGCCCCCGCCGGTTGGTTCCCCACCGAGCCGTCCGTCCAGAGCGGGCGAAAGGCGCTCTTCTCTGCCTTGACTGTACCGCTCGGATCAAGGCAACGTCTGCTAAGCGGGAGGTGGCGGCGGATCCCTCCTGCTAACAGGGCTCCAGCCTCGAACCAAGTTCTCCGGTTATTGTTTCGCCAGTCCTCCTCGCCCTTTGACAACTGCCTCGAAATGACACATTCCGACCTTGGAGTAGGGGAAAGCCAGGAGTGTGTGTGTGTGTGTGTGTGTGTGTGTGATGGTGTGTCCCCAAACCCTTCCCACCCACCACCCACCCTGTCCGGGACACTGAACACAACCGACCAGGCTCCGGAGTAGCGTTTGCTTCTATTCTAGAGAGAGAGAGAGAGAGGCGCACGGACCTCGCTTGCCATCAACCCCGGCCCGGGAAACATCTCCGTGGGAACGTACTGCCGAGAGTCTCACCGGCGATCGGGCTCGCGGTTGCCCATTTTGCTGGCCAAAGGAGCCAGTCGCCGGCCGCTTTCCAAAGTCCCTTCTCTTCAGAGGCTTACTCTCGAAAGGAAACGCCAAAGCTGGCGGGACTCGCAAAGCGGCGTTTCCTTCCTCTGCCCTCTCTTGAATAAGCCCCCAGTTGACGCTGATCTGGAGCGAGCGAGCCTTTTGCAAAGGGAAGGCGTCGCTCTCGCCGCCGGGGAGGCGGAAGGGGGCTGCGCTGAAAGTTGAAATGACTTTCGCGCGGCTTGGATTTGACCCGGCGTCGTCCAGATATAGGACGCCGTCTTGTAAAAGGGATGGGTGAGGAGTTTTACTTCCAGCTTCCCCCAGTTTTTTGGCCTGCGCCGTAAATCACCCCACTTGAAACAGCGCTTTCGGTTTCCCTCCGCCAGCGCACGTCCGAAACGGTATAACGGCGGACTGCCTCAGCAGAGGGTTGGACTAGAAGACCTCAAAGATCCCTTCCGACTCCGTTATTCTGTTCTGGTTAAGAAGCAAATGCAAACCCTTTGAAGGAGCTGCACACCCTGAAGACATCTGGAGCTCCTGTAACCTGCTCGAGTTCCTCCCCCTGCTTCGTCCTGGATTCCTTTCCAAACCTGTTTTAAAATAATCGACGTGTTTTAAACGCAATCATATAATTTCGCCGTTTGCTCTTTTTTTTTCTAAACGAAGGTTAGATGACGCCTTATGAGGGTGATTTATAGTGAGATATAAAGAGATAAAGATATAGATAGAAAGAAAATAGAAGATTTTGGATGAAAGGGTCACACATTTATTTAGCCAATCTGATATCTATTTATTTCTGAGGAGATCTGCATAGGTTCGGCTGTTAGATTGTAAATCTAATCTATATTTTAAAGAAAGTAAATTGCACTCAATTTTATGAATTCCATTGAATTCAAGGATGGTTTTTCCTTATGTCAATATTGGTTTGAAGCTTACATTCAAATAAATTTATTTTTAGTAAAGCGTCCACATAGATACAGCCTAAAGGAAAATAACTCCCAAAGACCTGGGGCTGCTGCACTCCTATCCAAATTAGTCCCATGGAATCAGTGGGAACTTACTTTTGAATAAAACTGGGTAGGATTGCACTGCGAGTTACCTGAAACGCGTTTAAGATTGGAAGTATGCGAATTTCCCGCTCTCACCAACACTGACAGAGCAAGCCACTAAAATATAAAATGACAGCAAACTGCACTCCTTATCAGCACTGATGATGTTCGCTAGTTCGGATAATGAAAGGTCTGCAAGAAAACAAGCAAGCTCAAGGACCCCCCACTTTCTGCTCTATCTGCACAGGCTCCCATCCAAAAACACATTTATTTGGGCCCCGTTGTTGTCATCGAATTTATTTCCCCTTTTTAAAAAGGCACTTTTTTCCCCCCAAAATTGGGGAAAACTCAGACTGAAACAAAAGCAATGTTTTTTCGTTCCTTCTCAGCTAATCGAATCGGTCCCCGGTTCGGCGAAGGTGAGCGGAGGAATCTTCGCTGCCTTTCGGGCTAGTAAGTCGGGCATACAAGAAAGTTGCCAAAGTGTTTCAAAAATAAGTCGTTGTCTGCCACCGCCTCTTCGGATTTCCGGCATTGGTTGTAACTGGATCATACAAGGGAACTAGCTGTGGCAGGCTGCAGTCCTCCCGCGCTGAATTTAGTGGGGCTTCGTCTTAGGTAGAAATTCCAGATGAATTCCTTTCTGAGACGTAAAGGAATAGAAAGTTGTTCTATGAAGCTCCTACTCTTCTAGGAGTTTTAGGAAGCTTCAGACTGGGTTCATTTTGATGAAGTAGTTTCGTGGCTTCTTTCCTGCACCAGGAAGACAACGGGACCGTCTTTTCTCCTCCCTGACACAAAAGGATAGAGGGAAGAGGATACAGGAGGAAAAAAAAGAGGGGAAAGGGAAAAGAAAAAGAAAATAGAAAAGGAAGAGAAAGAAGAAATGAAAAGGGAAATGTGAGAGGAAGAAAGGAAGGAAGGTAGGGGAATAAAAAGAAAAAGAGAAGTGAAAAAGGGAAAGTTATCAAAGGAGAAAGAAAGAAAGAAAGAAAAGAAGGAAAAAGAAAAAAGAAAGAAAGACTTGTATTTGAAGAACCTAAGAGGAAAAACGAAGTTCCCCTCCCACACACGCACATTGGGAGGCTCACCGTTATTTGCTTAGATGTATAGTATCGCGGCGGAAATGTATTTAAATAGAATTTGGGACAGAAGCAAACGGGGCCTGACAACTCTTCCCCCGATTCTGGACGGCAGACTAAGCAAGCATTACTTTCTGCGCATTGAGGTCTCCCATCCACCCGAAGTAGGAGCGTTTGAGTGGCGTAGGGATTTCTCCCCGGGCACAAGAGGCTGACACCTGAAGTTTTTCAGCTGCCGCCTGCCTGCGAAAACAGGAGTAAAGGAAGGCTGAAAGAGCACCCGAAGTGGGCACTCTCTCTGCTTTGAAGCGGCGGGTCCTTAAGCGAATGCGGCGGAGCGGCCTCAAAGCCCCTCCCGTTACGTTAAGGGTCCGGGCCCTCGGGGCGAATTGAAGCCCGTCCTCTTGAGAGCAGCGAGGGTAAAAACAAAACAACAACAAAAAAAAACTACCTCTCTGTTGTGTTTTTCTACCTTGATGCCGTCGGCTAAACAGGTTGGGAGGGGGGAACAAGGGCAGGCTTTCTGTCCACGCGAGCGGACAGAAATGCGAGGGATGCGGGACCGCGTTGTCTCTCTTGGATATCACTTTGGTGTGGGTGGAAAAGGCAGGCAGGCTCGCTCTGTTCAAACGTGGATTTGGGAGTGGAGGGTGATAGTAAATTTGAAAAACGACGCCTCCCCTCCAGACGCTGAAAGTCTTTTAGTCCTCTGACATCCTTGGGAAATACCGTGTCCCAGATAGGCGGCGCAATCTTTGCACTTGGGCAAGAAGGATCGGCCTGAATTAATTTGGGGGCTTTATTTCGTGATTAAGGTCGCCCGAATTCGCAGGCAGATTGGGCCACCGAATGAAAAAGCCACCTATTCAAGGTGGAGAAAGGCGTGGCCGGCAGCCAGGTACTGAAATGTTGGCATCGAAGTCAGCCCCATTGCCCCCCCCCACTTTCCTCCAGTTCAGTGAACCTACCTTCTGCTGTAAACGGGCCCCACCAAAGAGGTTCAAGGGCTGGGTTAACTAAGCCGCCTTCCCAAATGCAACGCGGGGGGGGGGGGGAACCCACCTCCCAACGGAATGCATTCTTTAGCCCAAAAGATTTGCTCCGCACCTTGCGGAATAATCATTCCTTTGAACCCGCATCCCTGATCGAAACCAGGGACTGCGCGTAAAGCATTTAGCCTCAAGTTCAAGCGCTGCAACAAGGGCACGGATCTGTGGGGCATACGGCCGCAAGCGAAAGTAGGAAGCAGCTACACCTCCCAGTGCATCTGCACACATCCTGCACCCAAGTGCGTCTGTAGCAGCCTCGAGGCTTTAGCAACAGGTTGACGAATAATTCAATCAGCGCTACTTCGTGAGCTCATGGGAACTGTTAATCCTTTGAAAGCGTCGGCCGCTGATCCACCTGGTCCTTGTTTGGGCTGTACCCTGGGACCCCTGCCGATTATCAATCGACTGCCAGGAACCGGAGGGTGATCAGAATTCCCCGAAAAGCCACCGAGGGGGCCACGGGTTTATTAATTGGTTGATTGGATTGGATTTGGCAATCGCTTACAAAATAATTGGTCTAAGTATAAACGTGAGTAAGGATACAGGAAACAGGTGCGAATAAATGGGGACGGTAGGTGCACTTATGCACGCCCCTTCCAGACCTCTTAGGAATGGGGTGAGGTCAATCGTGGTTAGTTTGAGGTTAAAGGAGTGGGGGGGGGGGTTTCTTTGTTGCAGCTCGGGCCTCAGGTAGCCGCTGCAAAAGGCGGTTTCGCTCAACCTCCCCCGAGGCGCTCCGTCCCATTCGCGTCTCCCACCTTTTTTCTCCCCGGCCCTGGAACCGGACTCTCCAGCCCGCTCTCTCCCACCCCAAAACCAGAGCTCCTTTCACATCCAGATGAGTCGAGTGGAGCGCCTGTTCAGGTCCGTGGATTGGTCTCCCTCCTCCAGCCCCTGAGAAGCCTGGCCTGGAGGACCGCGCTCAGTTCAGTCGAGATTCAGCGTTTATTTATCAGGGCTGAAAGCGCCTCCGGGCGCTTTTCTTCTCAGCTGCCTTTCCTTCTTCCCGTCCCATTGCTGCCCCTCGCATCTCGCCTCTTCCCAGAGCTCCTGGCCTTTTCCCTCTCCATGAAGACTTCTTGTCAGCCTCCCAACGAGGTGGGAGAGAGGGCGGGCTAAAACTCTTCTTTGGAGTTATTCTGAAAAGACCAGACTCCCAATATTTTACTTGGAGAAACAGGTGCGGTGCTTTTCTTGAGACTGTGAGGTTGTGTGCGTACATGCACAGAGGCAAGTGCCTTCAACTCAACTTTTTGACGTCTGGCAATTGCCCAAAGTAGTCCTTGAACTATATTTGCAGGATTTTAGAAGGGTTAGCCGTGGCCTACTTCCTAGGACTAAGAGAGAAGGACTGGCCCAAAATTACCCAGCAGGCTTCACCCAAAGGCAGGACTAGAACTCACAGTCACCCAGTTTCTAATCTGGTTCCTTAACTATAGACCAAACTGGCTCTCATCTGTAGATAAATGAGCCTCATGTTTCCTTCTTGCAATGCCCAGAAAATTACAAGGCAGAGCTTTAAATTAAGCAAAAATGCCTGTCAAATTTTGTCACCTTAGCCTTTCAAAATGAGAAATACCAAACACAAGCGTGTGTTTGAGGAAAGGAAATTTGAGGAAAGATAACCAAAACACAGTGATACACGACAATGGAAATAAAATAGGAGAACTCAAACTCTGTGGTGCTACAAATCCCAAACCTTTCCACAAGATTTCTACCTTCTACTTTTCTCATCATCTTGGTATCTACAAATTCGGGAATCTGCTCTAAATAAAACAATACAAATTAAAGTTAATTTGAACTCCTTGTTGCAAAATGCAACAAGATTTGGAATGTAAGAAAGATAGAAAAAGAAATTCTATATAAAGTATTCCCTTTGAGCTGGCTGGCATTTCATGATTATAAAAAGTTAGAAAATTTAGTACTGTTTCTTTTATTCAGAGAACTAAAAATATAACAAGATAGAACTTGATATCCCTCTTGAGTGTAAATGGAAAAAAAAATACGTGCTTGGAGAGAATTGTTTAATATTGCCAGTAATACACAAATTATATTTTACAATTACATTGCAAATAATTTTAAAAGTTTTATTGTTAAGGGGCACCAGCTGGAATCTTAAAACTCACAGGCTGTACTTCTTTTGAGAACCAAGAAAATATAATACAGTTAACAAGAAAATGTAATACAGTTAATAAAGGACTGTGAAAATATTGAAGACCCCTCACATCCTGGATATAAATTGCTTCAACTTCTACCCTCAAATGACGCTATAGGGCACTGCACACCAGAACAACTAGACACAAGGGCAGTTCCCCCCCCCCAATGCCATCACTCTGCTAAACAAATAATTCCCTCCACACTACTGTCTAAGTCTGCATTACGATTACTTTTCATCTTCTCATCCTTCATTCACCCATCTCCTCCCACTTATGACTGCATGAATGTAACTTTGTTGCTTGTATTCTTATGATTTTTAATTGACTGTTTACTAGTATAATTTGAATTGATTGCTTATTATTAAGTTTCCTCGTATGATTTGATTGCTTATTTGTACCTTTTGACTACTATTAAGTGTTATATCTATGATTCTTGATGAATGTATTTTTTCCTTTTTCTTTTTATGAACACTGAGAGCATTTACACCAAGACAAATTCCTTGTGTGCCCAATCACACTTGGCCAATAAAAGAATTCTAATTCTAATCCATTCCATTCAGTGGAGTTCTACAGAAATAAATATGCACAGATACATACCATATCCGGTTGTGTATATTATGATCTATTAAAAGGACATGAATAAAGTGTTCATATATGTTTACAACCCATTATTTTCACTCCAATTAGAGTTAAGACAGAAACTCAGTTTATGCGTGCACATGCGCGCGCGCACACACACACGCACACACAAGCCTTCTCAGTCTCCCTGGATAAGTTATTCAAAAAGCCGATCAAGGTCTTGTCAAGGCTCTGCATTTCCCTCTGCATGAAAAGCCCAATTCCTCTTGGCTGGGCTCTGGGTTTCCCTTCATGTTGTGACTGAAAAAGCCAGCTTGTTCAAGCAGAGTAGGAAACATGACAGCTTTGGCTTAGCTCTAACACGTATGACAGTCTAGTTCATGACAAGCATTCTCCTGAAATGAACCACACCGGCTAAGCAAGAAGGCTGAATAGGGCTTTTGTTGCTTCTTTGTCAGTTTTTCTTGGGTTGTATCAGCTTCAGTCACTTTCCTCTTGGAGAAAGTGTGGTCAGTTTTAATCTTCAGAGCTAAAGAAGCTTCTTGGATGAGAAGGGAAAGGTCTTCAAAGAAAAAGCAGAAAGTCCAGTTGCCTCTTTAAAAAAGCACCTTTGAGGCAACCTGGATGACTGAGAATCTCCATAGACTTTTAATTCCCAGCCTAGCTAGCAGCACCAACATTGTAAGTTCTATCGTCCCACCTGAGGCAATTTCTGCCCTGGATTTTCCGAGGTGAATTTAGTTTGAGAGATGCCCAAGTGGGATGTAGAAGACCAGGCAGCCAATTCAGTTTAGAATAGGAACTAAGAAGTCACACTCTCTGCATTTCTGCTGCAAATGATCTGTTTGGTGAATGCTGGGTGATATACTGAAAAAAAAAAGTAGCGGCAAAGTCAGAAAAGAAAAACCAGCCACCTTTGCCAGTCATTGTAAACACACATCGTAGTAGTTGGGGTAATTTTATCCTTAGGTCCCTCTAAATTGCTGCATGGCCATGCCACAGCAGCTGTTTTTAAAATCATAGGNGTAAACACACATCGTAGTAGTTGGGGTAATTTTATCCTGAGGTCCCTCTAAATTGCTGCATGGCCATGCCACAGCAGCTGTTTTTAAAATCATAGGTCCTTGTGATGTGTCCTCCTTCTTCAGCCACTTCAGAAGTAGTTTAAAGTTGATTTAAATTCTAAAGTCATATTTTTGTCTTCTCTCAGCGCTATTTTTGCCATGGACATCACCTAGGAGCTTTCGTCAACAAGTGGTCAGGAGCGACAGTAAGTTCTTCCTTCCTTTCCAGTCACTGGGTGGGAACCTCTGCACCAACCTGGGCTGCAAGAGAACATAATAGCTGGTGCCCCTTAGACTCAGAGGGAATCTATAAAACCCAAGTCCTTTATTTACCTAAGTCAGAGGTCTCCAAACTTGGCAACTTTAAGACTTGTAGACTTCAATTCCCAGAATTGGCTGGCTGAGGAATTCTGGGAGTTGAAGTCCACAAATCTTAAAGTTGCCAAGTGAGACCTCTGACTAAGTCCTCCCATTTCCTCATTCCTCCAGGCATCCCTCCTGCTTGAGGTAACCGCCTACGTAATGCCTCACCAATGTGTTCTGAAGTCCTTCTCAGCTCTTGTTGATGCCTTATAGATGAGATTTAGCACTCATTAGACCTGTATTAGAACAAGGATTTGTCTCCCCCCCCCAAAAAAAATGGTGCTAGATATGGGTTGGTAATTATTTTTAAAAAGTCACTGAGATCATCAAAACAAGAAAGTAAGTAAGAAAGCAAGACCCTGTTCATGGCATGGAAGCAGTTTTACAGATTGTTCAATTGTCTGGTCTCTTTGTGTTTTGCTTTAGCCTCCATGGCTGTTCTGCCTGGATCCACTGAACCAAATGTGGCACAGTGGCTAGAATACAGTATTGCAGGCTACTTCTGATGACTGCTGGCTATACTTCCCCAGTTCGATTCTCACCGACTCAAGACTGACTCAGCCTTCCATCCTTCCGAGGTGGATAAAATGAGGACTCAGACTGTTGGGGGCAGTAGGCTGACTTTGTAAACTGCTTAGAGAGNATGACTGCTGGCTATACTTCCCCAGTTCGATTCTCACCGACTCAAGATTGACTCAGCCTTCCATCCTTCCGAGGTGGGTAAAATGAGGACTCAGACTGTTGGGGGCAGTAGGCTGACTTTGTAAACTGCTTAGAGAGGGCTGTGAAGCGGCGCATAAATCTAAGTGCTATTGCTATCTTTCTCTCTGTCCTGGTCCTTTTGCCCCAACAACTTGATGCTGGGTAGGATTGGTTTCTCTCCTACGTTTTTCTTCCTGGTGTTAGCGAGGATGGAAGGAGAATGAGCGAGGATGTCGTGTGGACTGACTGCTCCTCAGATGACAACTACTTGGGGGCTTTGTGGGGAGGGAAGGAGAGGGGAATTCAGCTGAGGAATCCAAGCATCTAGAAGCCCAGAGCTTCTAGTAAGTCGCTATGATGGCAAAGTCAAGAGGGTGAAGTTGCTGCCTGGTGGATTCCTAGCATGTGGGAAGACACATCCTGGCAGGTGGAGGGAATGTTAAGGAGGCAGAGTCATTTTTGCCCAGGACCAGGTATCTTTGATGAACACGTGGTTCTCCCAGCTATATTACTGTCTTTGTACTTATTGTACTTATACCTTCTGCAAAATTATTTTTGTTATCATGGACAATATCAATAATCAGGTATTTCTCTATTTTACCCCATGTTCTCTCTGATGTCTGCTTAGCTACTTTTGGACACACATGCTAGCAATGTTCAAAAATGTATCCTGTTATCCAGGCCATTCAAGATATCACTCTGCATTTGCTAGACCTGCTGTATGCATTATCCACTAGGGAAAGCAAGTGTTAGCTTTTTTTCCTGGAGATATGTATGCTTGGTTGGAAGAGGAACAAGGCTAAGGGAACCTATCAGTTGTTAGTTGTCTTGTTTAAACCTTGTTAATGCAAGTTGTCCTGCATTAAAATGATAATGCACAGAGCATTTTTGCCAGACTTGTTCCTGAGTCAGAAGAGGACTTGGTTATTGGAGCAATAAATTTTATATCTGCATATTTTTCTGTCAACCCAAAGACTAGAGGATATCTGGAACAGGGAGCTCAGTGACTCAGAACAGCGACAATAGAGATAGGATAGGAATTGGCAATCAGGACATCAAATGTCATACCAGCATTGTTTTGTGGTGACTTAAGGATGGGTGGATACTTTAACTCAGAAGCAAGGCCTTTGATAATGGATAAATTAGAGTTGAATATTATCTAAATAATGAATATAATACATTTGCTGATCTGTGCAGCAGAGGCAGCATTCCCTTCCAGGTTTCTAAGCATACAAAAGTATCTTCCAAATTTCTGAAAGTTTTCTTTCCTTGCAAATAGGCTTCTGTTTTTCTACATTATTCTCAGAAAGCATTCATACTTAACTTGCAACCGTTGGCAAAACAGTTGGCAAAACCTTTGATAGAAAGCTTTAAATTTTTCCCTTTCCTAAAATGGTAAACTGTAGTCTAAATTATATTACCATTGGGTGGGCTGCTGAATGACCACATGTAAAGACTGTAGGAGAGAGAAGAGGTTACAAAAAAATAAATCTAAGCAGGCTTGAGCCATGGTTTAAAATGAATAGGAATAAAATAAAACAGGGAGAAATGTAAAAATTTGCTCCTAAGTAGAAAAAAATCCCCAGTTTTGCACATAGACAATTCTAGCTGCGTTATTAAATGTAGCATTAGATATTGTGGTTTTTCTTGTCATATTTTCCTGTTATTATGCCTAATAAAAATATCTCTGATTTTAACTCTTATTTGTTGTTTAGTTATTTCCTCAATCCATTTCCTTATCCTGGAATAAGAAATTCCTTACTGATATTATAAAAATGATAGAAAAATGATTTTTCTATCATTTAGAAGTGCCAAGATGGATGGGCTGACAATGGAAATAAAAGATAGAGGAGAAACTGAATATTATTTGATTTGGAATGTATGGTGTAATTGGTTAAATAGTAGATATAAAGATATTACATCGGAACAATATATATAAAGGAATATGTATGTGTGTGCTTGTAAATGTTTGTAAGTATATGTATATCCATACCAAAAAGTTGCAAAGAATGAAAATGGTGTTATAAAATGAGGAAAATTTGTTTAATAAAAATATTTTTTTTTAAATACAAAAAAACAAAACAAAACCCAGATACTTGTATGGAATGGGTGAAAAAAACTGGCTTGGCAGCATTATATGTTAAAGACCTAGGTAAACTTGTTGAGCATGTTTAACATGAATCAATAGTGTGAAACTACTGCTAAAAAGTCAGCTGTTCCCTTGGAAGCATAGACTCCTACTTATGGGAAGGAGTTGTCCATTTGAATCTCTCCTGTTTGAATAACTTTGAATTTTGTGTCCAAACAGGACAGGTACAGGCTCCAATGGATAGTTAGGTCTGAAGAAAAAACAAGTGCAACCAGGTTGCCTTCCATTGAGGACCTATATACTGCACGTGCCAGAAAGAGGGCTGAGAAAATATCTACTCACCCATCATCTCCTGGACATAAACTGTTTCAACTCCTCTCAGGACACTGCTATATGGTATTACATGCCAAACAACTAGACACGGGTAGTTTTTCTCCCCCATGTCATCACTCTGCTAAACACCTAATTCCCACAGCACTACCTTATGCCTAAGGATATTTACCCATGTACCAGGCTGTATTGCTATTATCCTTCTAATCTTCTCATCTTTCTTGTCTTCTCATCTTTCCTAATTACCTTCTCCTATTGGTTTCTTATGATTTATCACTTTGCTGTTTGTGTCTAATGATTTATGATTTATCACTTTGTATGTACACTGAGAGTTTATTCTCTGGAGACAAATTCCTTGTGTGTCCAATTACACTTGACCAATAAAGAATAGTCCATTCTATTCTAGTTCTGGGCAACACCGTTCAAAAAGGATAGTAAATTAAAGTGTCAGCGGTGAGCTATCAAGATAATGGGGAAGCTGAAATTCAGAACACTTAGAAACTAGATATTATAGCCCACAAAATGGCAACGGAGGGAAGAGAGGATAGGTGCGTTCAAATATCTAAAATCTTCTCACATTATTTCCCGTTGCACAGATGGCATTGTAGTAGCCAGCGGTTAGAATTACAAGGAAGCATGCGAACATTTGATGTAAGAAATAAGAGAGATCTGTGCAACCGGCTTAACCAGTGTTTCTCAGTAGAGACTTCAATGCCCAGAATGCCCTAGTCAGCAATGAAGACTTAAGAGAGAAACACTGATTTAGACAGAAAGTGGCCAAAGTGGAGGAAGCCCTTGAAATCCGGGAAGGGGTTTCTTAAGTTGGCTTTAAGGTTGAAGACAGTGCAGAAAATTAGAAAGGCAACATCATCAGAACACGGCATGTACAAGAGCCCTGGTGGCGCAGTGGTTAGAGTGCAATACTGCAGGCTGACTCTGCCCACAGCCAGGAGTTTGATTCTGACCAGCTCAAGGTTGACTCAGCCTTCCCTCCTTCCAAGGTGGGGAAATGGAGGACCCGATTGTTTGGGGGCATAGGCCGACTCTGTAAAACTGCTTAGAGAGGGCTGTAAAGCTCTGTGAAGTAGTAGTATCAGTCTAAGTGTTATTGCTATTAGTAAAATGCTGGCAAAACTAGCGACGAGTTGGTATACTCACTCGATTATTGAGCTGTGTGTTGTGTGTATTGTGTGGTGGTGTGTATATATATATATATATATATATAAATTATGTTGTATATATATATATTAATATATATAATATATATATATATATAGTATGTGTGTGTGTGTGTATGTATATTACACACACAAATATATCTGTTTTTTCAAGCTTTCGGGGGGTACTTACATGTGTGCTGTTTAGCTTCTTTTGGGATATTATCCCACGTCCATTGTAGTTTGTTAAAGTGTAGCAACGTTTTCAGCAGAATCTCATCTGCCATCCTTCAGGCTCTCTGGCCTCAGGCTCTTCCATACAGAGGCTGAGGATGGCAGATGAGATTCTGCGTGAAAGGTTGCTTACAACTTTAACAGAACAAACAATGACATATATATATATAACACCAAACATATATTATATATTTAATATATACAGAAGTTTGTATATATATATAATATATATACAAACTGACCAATGGTGATACTGAATGATGTGTGTGTGTGGTGGTGTGTGTTGTGTGTGTGTGTGTGTGTGGTAGTAATATATTATATAATATATATATATATATATATATATATATATATATATTATATATATATATATATATATAAATATATTATAAAAAACACAACACATAACATACATAACATAATACACACTAATACACACACACACAGACATTCCAAAGCAGGGGTTCCCAACTTGGCATTACCAGATACTATGGATGTCAACTGCTATAATTTCCCACAGCAACAAACTTGCGAGAATTCTGGAGTGGAAGTCCCATTCCTATTAACTTGCCAAGGTTGGAAACGCTGCTTCCAAAGAGAAAAGATAAGAGCACGCCAAACAAAAAAAGCGGGCCGCCTCAGAAAACCCACGCCCGGATACACTCACGGGTTGTTTCCCAGCAGTCTTCACGGGTGGACCCTAACCTTACCAGTCATGAAGTTCTTCTGCACTGGGAATTGTGGTTCTTGGAAGGCGCCGAGTCCATCTCTCTTTTTGCCGCCTGCAGGGATTGAGACGAGCGCGCCGGAAAATCCCAGCGGCGCCCCCCCCCCCCCGGGAGAGAGGCGGAGCGTGTGGGGTGAGGGAGAGGGAGCGCGAGCATGTGCGAGAGAAGTGGGAGTAGGCCTTTTCCACGCCAAACACGGTGCCTTCCCCCACCGTGGCGGGCGCAGTCCACGGAGGAGCGCGTTTTCTCCTTCGACGCTTTCGCGGCGCCCGAGTCCAGCTGCAAAAATGAAAGCCGGCTTGGCGGAGTTGGCGGCGGCTCCTCCGCGCAGCGCCCCTTCCACCGAGGCGTGGCCGGGTCTGGAAAAGCGGGAACCTGCATGGTTTCCTTTCGGCTTTCGGCCCGTCTGCGCCCTCCGGCTCCTCTGCAGTCTCCGCTTGTCTCTACGAAGAAGAAGAGAAGAGGCTGCCTTTATTTTTGGCGACCGTCGGAGAGGCGAACGGTCACTTCGGGCCATCGGGGCCCGAATCCTCACTAAGCCGCGACGCTCCTGAGGTGATCAAGGATCCGCTGCTATCTGTCGTACTTGTGACAGTTGAGGGAGGTGGGGGAAAGGCAGACGGCTGCCGTTTGGAGCTCTTTGGGAAACGTTAACCCCGTTTTTTTATTTTCTCTCCCCTCCTGTTCAGTCTTAGAATGCCTTTATTGTCACATTGAATGTACACTAATCGGCATACATGAAGTTTCCTTGCACACAGCTCTCAAAGGGTCGCCAATATACATACGCTACATAACCATGAAGGAAAAAAGAAAGGAAGGAAGAAGGGAAGCGAAGGAAGAAAAGAAAGAAAGAAAGACAACACAATTATGCTTATTACCCACATATATGACACAGAAACAACGCGGTCTGGTCCGGATATATACATGGCAAGAGAAACGAATCTTGCGAGTTTACCAAAATGGATGGCATCGGGAACAAAGCTGTTACAGAAGATGGAAGTCCTGCTAGAAATACTTCAAAACCTCCTCCCAGAGAGGAGCAACAAAACCAGACCGTGAAGTGGTGTGTGGGGTCTCTTAACAATGCTTTGAACTGTAAGCCCATAGTGCTTACAAGCAGTATCCTGAATGACATGAAGCGAGCTTCCTACAATCTCCTCAGCTGTCCTTACCACTCTCTGCCCCCACTTCCTATCTGAGGCATTGTTGCCGCCCAACCAGACAGTGATGCAGTTTGTTTCAAAAAACGCGCTCAATTGTGCCTCTGTAGAAAGTGGCCAGGACAGGAGGAGAAAGATGTGCTGTCCTCACCCGAGGCAGGAATTGCAGACGCGTGCGGATGACGTGTGGAGAGACCAGTTCAGATTGTTAGCTTTCTGCACCCCCAGATACTTAACATTGTTGATCACTTCTAGAGCTGCTTCCTTGATACTTGAGTGGAGTCCGACTATGCCAGCTCTTTCTAAAAGAGTCACGTCCGATTCTCAGAGGACAAGTCCCTGCATTTTTCTTGGCAAGGTTTCACAAAAATAGTTTTGCCCTTCCCTCCTTCCTAGGGCTGAGAGAAAGTGACTGGTCCAGGGTCACCCAGCTGGTTTTGGAACCTACTGCTGGGCTAGAATTTCAAGCTGATTTCTAACCTGGTGCCTTAAATCATTACATCAAACTGGCTCTCGTAGATTTTCATTAAGGCCATTTATAACCTGGGGGAGCAAGCCCTCCCGATGTTTGTTTCTCAACACCAACCCTATGAGGTAGCTGGGCTGAGAGAGGGCGAAGGGTGGAAGTCAGCCAGGCAGCTTTGAGGGCTCAGGTGAACTTGTACTTGGATGTCCCGAATTCAACTCCTTCACCCACAGGCCACGGTGGGGTTTTTTTTTTAAACGACTTTTAAATGCAACCAGTAAAATAAATAAGGCTGAATGTATATCCCTGAATGAAGGATTGCTTCTTTCATCTCTTCTTTTCATTATTGGCAATATTAAAAATGCATATAGATCCCCTCTAGATATGTCAGTCCTTAACTGTATCATCACAAGCACCACCAACCTTGTTTGAGAATGATTGGAATACTGTAATGGCTCCGTTATCCTCAGGGATAAAGATTGGGGAATATACCCCCAAATTCGGTTGCTGGTTGTGTCCTAACTATTTTATGCAATGCACTTGCATCTCAGACATCTGTGAGATAGAAAACAGAGGTCACAGCACCAGGCTAGAAGCCAGGAGACGGTGAGTTCTAGGCCTGCTCTAGGTGTGAAAGTTGTCAGAGGAGCTATGGGCCAATCACTGTCAGTCCAACTCATTTCACAGTGTTGTCATGGTGGGGAAAATAGGAGGAATGAATAAAATATACCTTCCCTGCCTTGAGTTATTGATACAAAAGTTAAGGAAAAAAATAAAAAAAATGCTTATCTACTTCAGATTTCTTTGACAATGTGGAGATTATATAGTAAGGTACAGAGAGTCTGCAATTGAGCCCAACGTTTCTGTTGCTAAGTGAATTTTTCTCCATTTTACGAGCTTTCCTGCTGCAGTTGTTTAGTGAATCAGTGCAGTTGTTAAAATAGTAACACGATTGTTAAGCGAATCTGGTTTCCACATTGAGTTTGCTTATCAGAAGGTCTCAGAAAGTGATCATATGACTCCGGGACATTGCAACCGTCATAAATGTGGGTCAGTTGCCAAACGTCTGGATTTTGTTCACATGGCCATAGTGAATGCTGCAATAGTCGTGTGACCATTTTTTATACCGTCATAAGACATTTTTTTCAGTGCTGTTGCAACTTTGATTGGTCACTAAATGAACTGTTGTAAGTCGAGGACTACCTATAATTGGTTTCTACCTATCAGATTGGACACTGGCTGCCCAGATTTATTTTATGTAGTATTATCTGTATTTTTAAAAATGCTTTATTGATTTTTTCCCATGTATGCATAATACCAAACTTATTAAACAGTGCTGTGACATTATATATATATATATATTTATGTATCTTATCTAAACTTACAATGCACAATATTTCAAACCCTCGTTTTTATTATATAATTTATATTTTCTATTCTTACATCTATTGTCAATCCAAATATACATGTTTCCCATATTGCATTGTATTCCGTGCCTGCTTTCCCTTTTAGTTCCATAGTTAATTTGTCCATTTCCATGCACTCTAAAAATTTTTTGATTATTAAGCCTTCAGGTGGTATGGAGTTTTTCTTCCAGTACTGGGTGTAGGAAATTCTTGCTGCTGTTAATACATGTAATATAAGATATTATATTTTTTTTTAATTATTACCAAAAGGAATAATTCCGGGACAAAATCAGTTTTGTTTTTAGTTAACTCTTCTAACCACATTTCAATCACTTTATTTTTTTTTAATGCTGTTCATCTCCCCAACAAGGTGATTCTGGGAGGCTTGCTAATTATAAAACAGATTCAATTCCTCTTATCCCCAAGTCCTCAACACTCTTTGCTCAATTTGCAGTACTGATATAATAAATAACAATTTAAAAGCTATGAGTCCTTCATTCTCCCATTGCAAAACTTCTTCACAATGTCATTCTTACTGATGAAATAAAATGTTAAGCCCTCGTATTTGTAAAAAAAAAAAAATCAACTAGGAAAATATTTATTTTTAAGATGATCTGAGAAGAAATAAGAAACCCTAAGTTACGTCTAAATGAATGAAACTTACAAATATTTAATGTATTAACTAAAGTGCCTTCATTTTAGGTGACCACAGGAATAATTACTGTACCATACAAATTCTTTAAAATCTATGTGAACCTACTCAGAGAAACCATGCAGGAATAATGCCACTTTTATGCAGATAATGCTCAGATCTCCCTCCCATTTTTATCACATCTGATATGCTGGGTCCCTGGTCTTCTGGCTTTGGATATATTGCAGTTTGGATAATCTGCAACAAACAAAAGCAGAATCCAGTCAAGTTCAATTAGAAGAGGCTCCCCTCCCCAAGAAGTGGCTTGTAATTTGTGGAGACATCTCAGCTCTGCATGTCCAGGGTTCTCGGCCATCCTTCGGTCATTCTCATTTCATTTATCAACTTCATTCCTTTCTGGGTAGGTCTGACCTGGCCTTTGAACTACACACTGATTGTCTCCCAATAATTCTAAATAGATTATTGTCATGGGCTTTGTCTCTTGAGGGACAGTCAGAAGCAACAGAATATCCAGATATTGGCTCAACTTCTGGCTGTTTCATGTGACACTACTGTTTTGCTCAGCTGCACTGTCCGTCCCCTTGTTTTACGAACGCAAAGTGTTTGTTTTAATTTACAAACCGCTTTATTGCATTGAAATACTCATTCTAAAGGAATGACTTAGTCATTATGACACCAACTGGAAGCTCTATTTCTCTGCACACTCCTCTTGGGTGCTGCCCAGGAAGGAGAAAGAGAAATTATTCTAGTTAGAATTACCTAAAGCTGAAGACGTTATGGAATCCCTTTGCAATTTTATCCTTGCTGAATTTAAACAAAGTCTGAAAATCAGTGTTTATAAGCTATTCACCCCTTCATGAGTGGGACTTTATTACTTACGTTCAAAACTATTTCAGAAATGTTTTATCTTTATCTTGTTTATTGTATAGGCTTTATTTATTGATGATTTTATACTTTAATTTGCATAGTTTAGTTTGTATAGTTTAATTTGTAAACACCTGCAGACTAGCTTGCCAGAAGAATGCAGGTAAAAATATGACCATTACTCCTTAATTAATTATTGGTATTAATCTTATTCTGGGAAGAGAGGTGGAATACAAATTGAAGTCATAATAAATTGTCATTCTCATGATTTTTGTAGCATCATCGCTACATTAAAGTAATTGTAATATGGATAGGCTTCCTATAACTTTGTCAGTGACTAGATGATATGAAGATACTCTAGATTTGAGAAAGACTAAGGCAGTAAGGAGAAATTTGCAGAAGACTGATAGCTTGTTTTAAAAGAAGAAAAATAAAGAATAAAAGATTCCTATGTTAAAAAGTAATTTTCCTGAATTGGGTTCAGCTTCTGATGATTTAATAGACACATCCATACAATTTTCTAGGAACATAAGTAGTTTGCCATTGCCTTTTTCTGGGCCTAATCAATAGCTGTATATTTTCTGTATATTTGGGTCGTGCCCCACCCAAATATTAGCCAGATCTGACCCAGCTAAGCCTCTCAAAATCAGTTAGGAGTCACCATCTGCCTGCAGAGAACCTCAAACAGTCATTGTTACAGGGAAAATGGGAAATGAAGAAAGGGAAATAAGCAAGCAGAGTTGTAAAGTCTGGCTAGTTACTTTGAATCCTTCTTACAAAAATTTCTTCCTCTCTAACATGATGTCTTTGTGATGTATTTGGACTGTAATTCCCAGCATTCTCAGCCACTAAGAAACAGGCTGAAAATTAAAAGCAAATGCTTATTGAACTCAAGGAGACTAGCTCTTGTGGAAATGTTTAAGATTTATTCCTAAAATACTTTTTCCTCAAAACCTGGGACATTGCTTTAGGATAAAAGATTTGAGTTTTTCATTTTGCTACCACAATGTTCTAGCTGAGATTACAAAGGCAGTACTGTAATGCCTCACATGGCTCCTGTTAAATTCTATATATTTGGAAATATATGTCAGCTACAACAATAAATTCAACTTAGGGTCCAGAAATCTACCTTTCTTCCCCTCTCCCTGTCTTTGCTTCTATATTACAAGAAGCCTAGGGAGGCTGTGATTGGAATAATGTGCAATATATTTTAGAGCTCTTGGTTTAATGGATATAAGCTATAAATGACAACAAAATAAAAATAAAAGACAAACATCTATTGCCTGTAGCTTGTATTAAATCTGAACTTTTCTTTTTCCCAAGCTTCATCCTATAAACTTCTACTTGTTTTCTTTACAGAGTTTCTTTGCTAATAATTCTTCTTTGCTAATAAATCATCCACAATATGATCAGGATCCCTCTGAGTATTTGAGATCAAACTGGTTGGTACTATCAGGCTGCTGTGCAATAGTCTGAATATGCATGAGATATTTTTTTTTCTTTAAGACTGCAGATGCTTTGCATACTGATTTGAGGTTCTTTTCTCCAAGTTCTTGTACAGCTGTCAAATAATCTGAGGATTTAGATGTCCCAAAGCAGCCATTTATATGATGGATTGTAATGACTCTGTAGTTGCTCTGGAGCCATTATGGTTGATCAGGTCAAATACCAGCTTTTCAAAATGCCTTTAAACCAAAGGGCAGCAATGATGCATTTTAAATTGTGGCTGAATTCACCATATCCATTTAGCTGTGTAAAGCTTCTATGGGATCAGATCAGTCTAAGTACAACTTTCCCAATGGCTAAATTACTTTACATTGAGTTCAGTTGATCCAGGTGAATGCGTACAAAATTGCTACCTAAGGTCAGGCAATCCAACTACCATAGAACTAATTAGTCAAGTCTCTATTTCCAATCTTGAGGAAATTTAGTAAAGGGTCTCTTACCAGCCTCTGTTCTGGTGTTTTCCAACTTTAGAAATTACCCCAGAGGGATTGTTTAGTCCATGTCACACTGCACCAACGGATGGAAAGAGGATGTAAAACGGAGAGAAACACTTGCCATCTGTTGGTTAACGTGAAACGTGCTGCATCTGTTCTGTACTCACTGCATACCGTTTTTCATCCTCTCTCATCGTTTTCAGATTCTTTGGTCGATTTGACATGTCATCCGCTCAAACACGTTTTGAGGGCTGCTCAAAACTGTTTGAGCGGAAATATGTATTCCAATGCGTCCGTTCTGCGATCCGCAACGCATCATGGAACATCCGTTCTACATCCGGTTGTCAATCCCGTTTATGACGTCCGCTTATATCGTTAGGCATCCGCTGCACATCCGCGCAACATCAAATCCGATCCAGTGGGAAAGCGGACACGGAGGAAGCAAAACGGACGCGAGCACGAACGCTGACACGTGCGTGCTGCATACCGTAGCACGGATAGGGAGAAAGATGGAAAAGCGGAGTGCAGCTCGCAAGAAGCATTTAAAACGGAAAAAAACGTTGCAGACGGGACCTATCTCGGAGTTATTAAGGTTGTCGAGGAGGATGCTAGAGGATTGCAAAAGGACACCTAGCGGAGAAACCTATTTGCTATAAAGAAGGGGGGGAACTCTCCTGATCTCACTTTCAGTCCAGCCGACCCCTGCTCGTTGAGACCTCTGCAGCCTTCATTTGGCTCTCTGCTCTTCCACGGAGCATCCAGCGTTATCTCCACCAGGGATCTTAACACACTCCTTTTGGTACCGCACCATCAAAGCCATCCACAGGCTCTTTCAACTGTTCTCTGAGAAAGAAAACGAGTGGCAAGAAAGATGTCCTGGTCCGAAGATGGATCGGGAGAAGAGCAGAGTACGGACTGGTATAACAAGTGATTGGTTGGTTGCGAGGAACGAAGACCCTCGTGCTTTCCAGTAACTTCATGAGGATGCCGCCAGCCATGTTTGAACAAGTGTGGGAGCGGGATGGACCCGGGTGACCAGGCAAACACCAACTTCCAGCCCAGCTGGACCTGGGCTCAAGCGGTTCGGCACTGCTTGAGCCACCTGGCCTCAGATCTCTCTGGGTG